>CAIGRL010120590.1:0-12759 GCA_903798325.1 Fraxinus xanthoxyloides | reverse complement strand
TTTTTTTTTTTTTGTTTAGTTTATATAGAGTCTCTTTATATTTAAGTTAAATTATCTTTGTACTCAATTTCATTATGCACAATCAATAAAACTCTAACCTCCTCTTTTTCTTTATTTTCTTTGGATTGTTTAACAATTTCAATAGAAAATTATGGCTTTTATTTCAACCGCGTTGGATATGGACAGGACAGGACCCTTTATGTTATTTGTAAGTTAGTTCGTTGTAACGTGCACGTGGCTTTAAGCTTCGTGTCTTAGAATCGTGAGACACGCGTGGCTGCGTTGTCAATTGTTTTACTTTTGAGTGTGGATAAAAATTCCAATAACACTGCACAAACAAACCTAATGACAAGGTTAAAAAAATAGGAGAACGTGTGGCACAACTTTAGCATTTGACAGATTGAAAAAAGGGGCAAAAAATAAAAAAATAAAAAATAAAAAACTACCCACACAGTTGCTGACAACTCAGCGCCTATCAAATCACCTGTTTGCAATCCCTTCTTGCATAGCATTATTCTAACCAATCATGCTTGTACACCATTGTTTATACATTAGATGGTTTAAGAAAAAATAATTTTTTCATTCATTTATTTGTTGACCACAACACAAACGCCAACAAGGGTGTAAAAAATGGGAGTACAAATGACATAATATGTGGATAAATATGTTTGTTTATTAATATAGGGATGCCAAAATGTATCATTCATCTCATTCGTTTTTTTGTCAATTTGCTCAGTAGGAAAAACATATCCTATACTGGGAAAACTAATATATACAACCAGGAATGAAAAAACAATCACATCTAAGAATTAAAAAAAATGAATCAATGCTTGGAGATAATTTTGTCAATATTCAACACGCTCCCCCACCCCTCCCACCTCTCAAGCTGGTGCATAAATATCACACATGTCCAACTTGTCGAGAATACTATTAAATGCTTGGCTTGGTAATGCTTTAGTGAGCACATCTGCAAGTTGATCTTGTGATCGGACATGGTGCACTTCAATAATCTTTGCATCTAATTTTTCCTTGATAAAGTGCTGATCAACTTCAACATGTTTGGTTCGATCATGTTGGACTGGATTATGGGCAATATCACATTTTACCTTGTTATCACAATATAACTTCATAGGACGAATTTGCTAGATGCATAAATTCTGCATCAAATTTCTTATCCACAGTAACTCACATATTGCTTTTGTCATTCCTCTATATTCGGACTCGGCACTAGATAAGGCTACTACATTTTGTTTCTTGCTACGCTAAGTATCTAGGTTTCCACATACGAATGTGAAACACCCAGATGTAGAGTGTCTTTTTTCAATTGATCCGGCCCAGTCTGCATCGGTGTTCCCTTTAATATCCAAGTTATCTCCTTTGGTAAATATGATACAGGAAATGACTTCAAGTAGCAAAAGATACGAATTACTGTATTCATTTGCTCTTCACTTGGAGAGTGCATAAACCAGCTTACAACACTTAATGCGTAAGCCAAGTTAGGACGCGTATGTGCAAGGTACATTAACTTCCCAAATAATCTCTAACTGCGTTCCTTATTGGTAGGAATTTGATTTGGATCCTAGTTTCAAATTCTCTTACATAGGCGTCCAAACTGGACTACATGCTGTCATACCTATTTCCTTCAACAAATCTAAGGTATATTTTCCTTTCATTTCGAACTCACAAGAAAACATTTCAGCTGACCAAGATCTTTCATTTCGAACTCACAAGAGAGGTAGCTTTGTAGTGCCTTCTTTTCCTCTAAGTCATTTCATGTTACTATCATATCATCAACACACACAATCAGAGCAGTGATTTTCCCTTTACTATGTTTCAAGAATAGAGTATGATCTGAATTGCTTTGTTTGTATCCAAAAGCTTTCATAGCCCCTGTAGATCTTCCCAACCGTGCTCTAGGAGACTGTTTCAAGCTATATAGGTCCTTTTTTAATTTACAGACTTGTCTGCAAGCTTTAGTCCTTATATTACATCCAGGGGACAACTCCATATATACTTCTTCTTGTATTTCTCCATTCAAAAAAGCATTTTTCACATCAAACTGGTGTAAAGGCCAATCTAGATTTGCAGTAAGGGAAAGAAGGATGCGGACTATGTTGATCTTGGCTATTGGTGCAAATGTCTCCATATAGTCAATCCTATAGGTTTCTGTGTATCATTTGGCAACTAGTCTTGCTTTGAAGCGTTTAGCTGTGCCATCCACTTTATGTTTAAGGGTGAAGACCCATCGGCATCCAACTGGCTTCCTTCCGCTAGGTAAGTCAACAACTTCCCATTTTGAGTTCTTTTGGAGGGACCTCATTTCGTCATTCATTTCTTCCTTCCATTTGGGATCGTCAAATGCCTCCGCACACTATTAGGAATAGATACAACAGATAATTAATTTACAAAGGACTCATTTTCCTTTGACAACCTATGGTAAGACACAGATTTACTGATGGGATATTTAGCTTTGGAATTAAGGATATGTTCATAGTTAACCTTCGGTTTACCTCTTGTGGCTTTATCGGGTAGTATTTAAGGATAACATGCATGAGGGGGTTCAAAAATTACCTTAGTTTCGATGAGAGGATCAGCCCGAGAAGACAATTGGTTAGGAGGTACAGGAGAGCTAGTTGAGGTGAAGGTGGCTCTAAATTTGCATGAGTATCACCACTACCGCTTATATCCAATATGTCCAGAGAAGTGGCCTCAGTTGGACTTTCACCATTGGAATTGAGATATCACCACTTACATCCAATGTGTCCAAAGAGTTAATTAGAGGCTATAATTCATTACGATTCTCCCCTTGAAGTGGAGCGTAGGGACAGAATAATACACATCCTCTTCATGAAATACAACATCAAGTGTAACATATAATTTTTGAGAAAGGGGATGATAACACCAATACCTTTTCTGGTGCAAGGTATAGCCAATGAAAACACAGTGAAGAGCGCGGGGTTCCAATTTATTTCTCAAGGACTTGGGCACATGCACATAAGCAACACAACCAAAGATTCAAGGTGGTAGATTTGGCACAGGTGGAGCACGTATAGCTGTATGAAGAACATGAAATGGAGTGTGAAATTGAAGGGAGCTAGAGGGTAACCCGATTAATGAGATAAGCAGCAGCAGCAGTGACAGTCTCACCCTAATACTGAACTGGCACGTGGGCTCCAAAGAAGGAAGCACGGGCAACTTAATGACAGTTCTTGTGCTCCGCAACTCTATTTTAGTGAGGGGTATAGGGACATGTGGTTTGATGGACAATACCATTGGAATTCAAAAACTGTTTCAAATCATTATTAATAAATTAGCCACCATTGTCGGTATGGAGGACCTGAATATAAGATTGATATTGTGTAATTTTCATCTGGTAAAATTGTTGAAATAAGGAGCTAACTTCATTTTTTGTTTTCATTAGGCAATTCCAAAGTCATGCGAGTATGATCATCAATGAATGAAACAAACAAACGGGCACCACTTAGAGAAGTGGTATTAACAGGACCCTATACATCAGAATGAATTACCATAAAAGGAGCTGGGTTTTTATTCATACTTCGTTGAAATGAAACACGAGGGATATTAGCCAACTCACAAATATCACACTTAAAATTCGAAACATTTACAAATAGCCATGGAAATAACTTGTGTAAATATCCAAAAGATGCATGACCTAACCGCCTATGCTAGAGCCAGATATCAGAACCTTGGGGTATGTCACATGCGTTACGTGAGTGAGATTGGGCCACTAGATTTGAGCTTTGCGATATTAGATCCAAGTAGTAGAGCTTTCCCCTTCAAGTACCATAACCAATTGTCTTCTGAGTATCGATATCCTTGAAAACACAGAGATTAGGGCCAAAAATCATTATACAATTTAAAGCAGTAGTTATTTGAGTAACAGACAACAAGTTATGATTAAGAGAGGGAACAACTAAAACATAGTCTAAATTCAAATTGAAAGTTAGAGTGATGAAGCTTTCACTAATCACAAGAGCGGAGTCACCATTAGCATTGGCCACATTGGGCTGGGTAGAAGATTTAAAATATTGAAGGCCACTAATGTCAAAGGCCATAGATCCGTTTCACCTGAATCAATTACCCATGTATTATTCCGACTAGTAGTAGAGGTATTAAAGACCTTACCAATATTACCTGTAGCGGCAGCCAAATAAGTTGCTTTGGTAGGTGCAACACCAAATAAATGGGAATTGGGCTCAACCACGGCTATAGATGCATGTGATTTAGAATTATGTCCACGAGGGGCTTTGGTAGAATCCCACCACTTCGGATAGCCGATCAATTCATAGCAGTGAGACTTGGTGTGCCCAGCTTAACTACAATGATTGCAGAGGTGCTCCTGGGATCCAGTATTACGAGTTTGAGATCCAGAGTTGCGATGCTTGGTTTGATGTAGTTTAGGTCCATGAACTACCTTGGCGAGGGTTCCGAGGGGCAGTATCACCCAGAATGGTCAGGCGACGAGTAGCTTCGCGACAAACATATGCATACGTTTCTTCAAGATAAGGGGCAGGGTCTTTGCGGAGTTTTTCTCCACGAAGTGACTCAAACTCAGCATCCAACCCATTCAGGAAGAAATGGACACGGAGCTGTTCAACGGACTTCTTATACATAACTACATTATCCGGATCTTTCATGACAATTTTATCACGGTGGTCCAATTCTTGGAAGATTTCAATCAATTCACCATAATAAGTAGATACTGGGCAACCAACCGTTTCGTAGAGAAGTCTTGTGGTTCACGGAAAAAATTTGAGATTCATCTTAGCCATCATAAAAGGCTTTGGCGAGGGCAGTCCAGATTTTCTCCGTCGTCCGCAAGCGGAGACAACATTTCAGGATTTCAGGTGACATAGACGTAAGTAACCAGCGCTTCACCTTCTGAATTTCAGCATATCACTTTTTGTAGTTAACATCAGTAGGTTCTGGGATAGGTGCCTTTCCCATAATATAGTCGAGTTTTTCCCGTCCAACAATTCGCATCTCCAAAATTTGAGACTATACGTCGTAATTTGTTTTGGTAAGGATAAATCCAGCAATAAAACCAAGATTTTCGGATTGGACATAGATAATAGGGGAGGTGGGTGCAGGGGTCCTATTTTGGAGAGGATTTTGTAGAGTGGTAGCTTCAGGAATATGTGTTTCAGCCATGAGTCAGAGATGGAGAGACAGATAATGCAATGGCCTGACTCTGATACCAAGTCAAAAATAATAGGGCTAAGATACGTACAGGAAAGGTGCTTTCTTACAGCTGAAGGATTGGCATTATATAGCCATTGTACAAAATATTTTCAGAAGGGAAAAAAATATCCTATACTACGAAAATAATATATACAGCCGGGAATGGAAAAACAATCGCATCTAAGAATAAAAAAAATGAATCAATGCTTGGAGATAATTTTGTCAATATTCAACATATTCTAAATTTGAATTGAATATAAAAAAAAAAAAAATAAGTAAATAGAACGAGAAATGAAAATACTTTTCACCCTTCTCCACCTTGTTGACATCCATAATGAATACATTTTCTTAAATTCCTCTATTCGAATGCATGTCAAAGTGCTTAACAATATTGAGGGGAAAAAAGCATAAAATCTTACTTTTTATCACAAGTCTCAATACTCAGTATTAAATAAGTTCTTAATGTTAATATAAAATTAAAGTTTATTTGTTAAAATGAAGGATTGCCAAGAATGTATTTTTCTGAAGTCATAAAATCTAAACAAATTAACTAAATATGTATATATAATTGAAGATAAGTGAACGAAAAATTCACTTGTTGCTTTGTCCCATTTGACATATGGTATGCATATTTTATGTCTCTTTGTGTGTGCGTGTATGCGTGTATATATATTTTGTGGCGACACAACAATATTATATCTTTGTTTACTGTAAATTAAAAACTAATAAAATTTAAGTTTAAAGTCAAAAACTAATTTTAACTATATATTTTATATGACCTATAACTTTTCAACAACATATTTAATCAATTGTTTTTTTATATAAAAATTCACTAAAAAATTAATTTTTAATCTACATCAAACATGGGCTTGTATGTTTAAAATGTATAAATATTATGATGAGCACTACACTTACAATCCAATATACAGAATTCTGGACATTGTGCTGATGTGGAAAGACTTTGAAAATGTCAATATCTCATATACCAAAAAAAGGCAAAAGAAAAAGCGTCATTTCTTGCTATATTACCCCCTTTCATTTCAATTCGTTTGAAACTCATCTGAGGAGCGAAAATGTATGGATGTGAAAACTCATTTCACGATGCCAAAAATGTCAACCCGATGGTGAACCAGGTATTCCTACCTCCATCAATTGTGGTTGACCCTATAAGATGTCGCGACAGAGCTGCAAATGAGAGTGAAACAAGATACTCCAACGCCAGCAACTTCGATGCCGATGGCAGGGTGGTTAACGTCTTCTTAACCTTCATTTCATTTGAGAAAAATAGTTGTTGTGTTTTAAATATTATTTTTGAACAAATCTTGTTGTAAGTTTACTGTACTTGAAATATATTTTAAAACAATAGTATGGATCATTGAAACCTTAAATTGAAAATGTTGAAATAGTTGTTAGAAGAAACATTGGTAAAATAGCTATAACATTTAATTTTTCTTTCTTTCTCACTTTTCAACAGAAAGAACAATTATATTTCCCTTTAGTTTCTTTAGCGATAAGAATTGATTATGGTATTTTTTTCGTAAATGCAAGACTTTCATCTGAAGACCACACTCTAAACAGTAAAAGCTTAGGGATAGAAATTGACATTATTGTGCCCCATGTTGGAATGCAATTTAACGATGAAAATAAGGTATTTGAATTTTACAAGAACTACGCATTCCAAATTGACTTTCCCATTACAAAAAGAAATTTGAAGAAAGGTGGTGATGGTGTTGTACATTACTTAATTTGACGTGTAATAGGGAAGACCGTTGAATGAGTGGTATAAATGCTTGTCCGAGGCCTCAACCAACCATCCAAATTGGGTGTAAAGTGAGATTGATAACATTTTCTAAACTTAATGAAACGTGGCTTATTAACATTGTCCATCTGGAGCACAATCACAAAACAAGTCTATCAAGATTAAGGCTGTATCATGCAATCACGAAATCAGTGCACACGTGAAACAACGCTCAAATAAATGACATTGCTGGTATATCGTTGCACAAGAGTTGACTTAATAGTCGTTGAAACTGGCGAATATGACAATATGTCATGTGTTGAGAAAGATTGTAGAAATTTCATTTACAAAGTTCGTCGATTACGACTTGATGAAGGAGACGTTGTTGCTATACAAGCGTATTTCTCAAATATGCAAACAAGCCGCCCTGGTTTCTATTTTAGTATGAACTTGGATGATGTGGTCCATCTCAAGAACATGTTTTGTGCATATAATAGGTGTAGAGAAATGTGTAAGGAATTCCACGACGTAATGTGGATGAGATGGGTCATCATGGACAATCAATTCTGCTTGGACGTGGTTTGGTTTCAAATGAGGATACAACAACTTTTGTATGGCTATTTAGGACATGACTAGAATGTATACATGGTAAAGCTCCAAATAGAATTATTACAGATCAAGATCGAGCTATGCAGAATGCAATGGAAATCGTCTTTTCAAACACCAAGCATAGATGGTGTTTGTGGCATATTTTCAAGAAGTTACAAAAAAAATTTGGCACCCACAAACATAAAGCTTCTATTCTTTCTACCGTGCATGGGTTGGTATACGACGTACAATGTTATGAGGAGTTTGAGCAAGTCCGAATAGGATACTCGAAGATTATGAATTACTAGAACGTGTTTGGTTGATTGGACTATACAATGAGAGAAGTTGATGGGTGCATTGTTTGTTGAAAACTTCATTTTGGGCTGGTATGTTGACCACTCAATGAAGTGAGAGCATTAATGCATTTTTTGATGATTATGTTCATTCTAAAACATCCCTTAAGCAATTTGTAGAGCGGTATGGGCGTGCGTTGAGAAGAAAAGTCAGAAGAAGTTTCAGGCTGATTTCAAATCATTCTCACAAATGGTTCCATGTGCGACAAAGTACGAAATGGAGAAGCAAATCTAATTAGTGTACACAATCACGAAGTTCAGCGAGTAGTTTGCTGATAAGGTATGCTGTGAAGTCCTATCTGCCCATGATTCGTAGTTACGAACGATTTATGAAGTACGTGAGTACATCATTCTGAATGAATTTATGATCCCAAAAATATTTAAAGTGTCCTTCTAGAGGGAGAAACTTGAATTTCAGTGCAGTTGCCATTTATTTGAGTTTAGAGAATTGTTTGCTAAAATGCAACCATAATTTTACTCGAAACCAGGTATAAATACTACCGAAAAAGTATATATTGAATAGATGGAGAAGAGATGTCAACGGACCGTACACGAAGGTTCCAATCAATTGTGATGGTTAGATTCGCACTCCCGATCAAGTAAGATATGAGCCAATGTGCATTGCTTGTACAAAATTAGCTGACTTGGTAGAACATGATGAATAAAGAAGGAATGGGTATTATGGATTTGATTGAATTCAAAACAATGGAGTCATCGATGTTGAAGTCAAGTAATGTGGGATATCAATGCCTTGATGGAGTAGGAAAGTTGGCTAGCGGATTCATCTTGGATCTGAAATACTCCAAAAGCAAAGGAGCTCCTAAAAAACTACGTCAAAAAGGACATCTCGAAACTAGTTCAAAAAAATCAAAAACTTCTAAAAAGGTGCCAAACAACCATGCACTTTGAAAAGGCATATCGACCATGATTCATCCTCAGTTAATGTTCTGGCGACATGCTTTACTATTAGATAGCAAAATATTATGTTGATTATATTTATGGACAGATTTTATGCAATATTATCACTTTCTTTTGTAGGAAGTTCAAACAACAACCACATTTCCATATCTGATTCATCAACATTTCGGCACATAAGAGCATTGTTATTGTAGACTAAGGTTTGCACTTTGTCGAAACCTATGTTAACTATATTAAGTGTTGGAAAAATTTACAGCAATGGAAACAAAAAAGGAACAAGAAGATGAAAGGAAAATGGAAATAGAAATAAGATTTGATCATGAAAACAGTATCGTTGTCTTCAAACGATATTTGCTTCCTCCACCAAATCTTTTGAGGATTATAATGACAAATAGTTTGTAGGATTTAAGCTTGAAATGAAGAACACCAAATTCAAAGTGAACAAGTGAAAAAGGTATATAAAAGTGATTATATGATTAGCAAAATAAACAGACAGAATTTAGGATGAAATTGAATGATCTCAAGTGATCAAAAAGTAATTTTGGAATGATAGTTAACTCATATTTATAGTGTTCAATCATTTCCACAGGAAATGGTTCAAAACCATGTTGAAAAGGTATGTTGCTTCACAAGAAAACCACTAGAATTTGAAATTAACGGTCAGATTTTTCAAACTCATTATTTTCTATTCCAAATTCATCCATACATAAACGTTTTAATTCATCAAATTATGATTTTGAACAACAAGATTTCCAACAATCCCCTACTTGTTTAAAATCAACTCTTATCATATAATCAAATATCAACACTTATGCATAAGAGTAAGATATCTTTCAATTTGAATATAACCGTAGTGTAAATCTCATAAAGTATTATCAAAATTCTAAGTAGCTAGAATGCTTTAAACCAGTTATTTCTTGTGACAATATCAATGAAATCACAGACACGTGTTAAATTTCACAAGTTCTTATAACCTGCTTAGTGCTAATATGACCTTGCACTTATCCTATTTCTTTGAAGTTTTAAAGAGAGAAAACTCCAACTCTCTAATGAGACGGCACTACCTCTAAGTTCACATAGGTGAAGTTCTTCCAGCATCTTTGTTACTTTTAAAGATACTTGTACTCCGTACTAAACTTCATTAAGAATTTATAATTCAACCCTCTAACAGCAACAACCAACACTATTCATCAAGATAGGATTTAATAATTTCCATAGTGTTGAGATTCATCCACTTATTGAATGAATTGTTATTACCCATTAAACCCAAATATACTTGTTTAGTATAATTTGGTAAGGTTGCTATCATTGGGGGATTTATTTAAGAAATTTCAACCCCATCCTATTTGAAGTCGATCTTACTAACTCTCTCATAAGATGTTTAGTAAACGGACTTGCTAAGTTCTCACTAGACTTAACAAATATAAGAGAAATTATTCCATGCTCGATTAATTTCCTTACATACTCATGTCTTAGACTCATGTGTCTAGACTTTTTATTATATACTTCGCTATAAGCTCGAGCAAGAGTAGCTTGACTATCACAAAAGATAGGTATTGATGAAATATCCTTTATATTCAATGGTATTTCATACAACAAATCTCTTAGCCACTCATCCTCTTTTTCGACTTCAGCCAATGCTGCAAACTCCGATGCCATTGCTGAGTGAGTAATGCAAGTTTGTTTCTTAGACTTCAAAGAAACTGTACCTCCTCCAAGAGTAAATATCCAATGTGTAGTGAACTTATTTTCTCGTGCACTTGATATCCAACTTGCATCAGTGTATCCTTCCAAATTTTAGGGAATCATGTATATTGTAGCCCAAGGTCTTTGGTTTTCTTCAAATAACCAAGAACCCTACCGATAGCCTTCCAATGTTCGGAACTTGGATTGCTAGTAAACCTACTTAGTTTACTCACGGCAAATGCTACATTAGGTCTTGTATATTGTGTAGTGTACGTAAGACTCCCAATTTCACTTGCATACTCTATGTGAGCTATTGCTCTTCCATCATTCTTAATCAATTTGATACTTGGATCAAATGGGGTTATTAGCTTCTTTAATGTTCAAATGTTTGAAATTATTCACGTTCTCAACATAATGTGATTGACTCAATGTAAAACCCCCACTGTCCTTTTTAATTTTGATACCAAGGATAGTATCCACTTATCCAAGATATTTTATTTTGAACATGGAAGATAGAAACCTCTTTGTTTCTTTGATTCCTTCTATATTGTTGCTAATGATCAACATATCATCGACATATGACATATTATAGTGATTATATTGTCACTATCTTTAGTATATAAACATTTGTCTACCGAGTAGTGATTAAAACCATTTGACATAACTTTGAAGTCGAATTTCTCATACTACTTTTTAGGGGCTTGTNTATTTTATTTTGAACATGGAAGATAGAAACCTCTTTGTTTCTTTGATTCCTTCTATATTGTTGCTAATGATCAACATATCATCGACATATGACATATTATAGTGATTATATTGTCACTATCTTTAGTATATAAACATTTGTCTACCGAGTAGTGATTAAAACCATTTGACATAACTTTGAAGTCGAATTTCTCATACTACTTTTTAGGGGCTTGTTTTAATCCATATAAGGATTTAATTAGTTTGCACACTTCATGTTCATTTCCTAGTAGAACAAACCCTTCTGGTTGTTCCATATAGACCTCATCCTCGAGATCTCCATTCAAAAATGTTGTATTTATATCCATTTGATGAACATGTAAATCATAAATAGATGCTAGTACAAATAAAATCCTTATCGAGGTTATTCTGGCCACAAGTGCATATGTGTCAAAGTAATTTATTCCTTCTTTTTGACGATATCATTTAACTACTAATCTAGCTTTATTGGTATTAAGTGTTCCATCAGAATTATATTTCCTTCTAAACACCCATTTACAACCAGTGGATTTAGAACCCTTTGATAAATACTATTTCCGAAGTGTTGTTTGAAATAATACAACCCATCTCATTATTAATTACTTCTTTCCAAAAAAAATGCAATTTCTAGAAGACATGGCTTCCTTATAAGTTTTAGGATCACTTTTGACTTGAAGAACAAATGAAATTGTTCTTACAACATCCTTCTACTTGAAGAACAAATGAAATTGTTCTTACAACATCCTTCTTATCTCCTTCTACTAGATAGAATGAAATAAGTTGGGAATCCATCTCATCCGATCCTAATCCTTTCTCTTTTCTAAGCTTTTTAATTCTTCAAGGTTCAACATCTTTTGTAGATGTATCATTTTGTGATTCTCTAGAAGCTGGAATGTTTGCATAAGTTTTATTTTGAGAATTTCTTGTTGCCAATTCATCCTCAAAAAACTCTACATCCCTAGATTTTATTATAACATTTGATTCTAGGTTTAATAACCTATAAGCCTTGCCATTTGAAGAATATCCCATAAAGACACATTTAATACCTTTGGGACCTAATTTTGTTCTCTTAGGATCCATATTCTTATAGTAAGCAAGACACCCCCCACATTCTAAAATAATTGACATTAGGTTTCCTACATTTCCAAATTTCACATGGAGAAACCTTATTCTTTTTCGAAGGAATCCTATTTACTATGTGACATGCACTAAGACTTCACCCTATAAATTATATGGTAATCCAGAATTTAACAACATAGCATTTATCATCTCTAAGAATATCCTATTTTTTCTTTTAGCTAAACCGTTTTGTTCAGGTGTTCATGGTGCAAAATATTGGTGTATAATGCCATTTTGTTCACAAAATGAGTTGAATTCATTTGAAAAATATTCTCCACATCTATCGCTTCTTAAGGTTTTAATATCTTTTCCTAATTGATTTTCAACCTCAAGTTTATAAGTCTTAAAGGTACTAAAGGCTTCATCCTTATGTTTTAATAAATACACATATGTATACATAGAACAATAATCAATAAATGTAATAAAATATTT
>CAIGRL010120584.1:0-11111 GCA_903798325.1 Fraxinus xanthoxyloides | reverse complement strand
TTTTTGAAAGAAGTATTGGTTTGGGTTGGGTTGGTTTTGCTTTCAACCTTTATTGGATTAGATTAAATTTTGATCAAAGGTTTGGTTTGTATCGAAGCAAAAACCGACCAGACCCACCCATGCCCACCCCTAAAAACACATTGGCGTTTTACATGAAAGGTATCTGATATTTTAATCTTGCTCTATTGGCATGTTGCAAATCTTATTTCAACTATAAAACCATGGTGTAGGACAACAAAGATCTCTATGCGGAGGAGGCTGCTGCTCAGCAAGAAAGGGAGCGACGACGTATGCTTTCCATTCCAGGCCTAATAGCATCCATTGAGATACAAGATGAGATGGTGGACTTGTAAGTTGTAAATATCGGAAAATCTTGCTGCGTTAACCTAGTTTCATGGATTTTAACTCTAAATTGGGGTTTGTCACAGAGTGAAACTTCCATAAATTATATTAAGGTCTGATTTGTATTTTTCTTCTCCCAATTCTTTTTGCACATGCCCAGATTGTTGTCTTATTTGAAGCGGTGGCACAATGGATTCGCAGCTCAAGGAAACATTTGTTGGGTGTANTTTTAATCTTGCTCTATTGGCATGTTGCAAATCTTATTTCAACTATAAAACCATGGTGTAGGACAACAAAGATCTCTATGCGGAGGAGGCTGCTGCTCAGCAAGAAAGGGAGCGACGACGTATGCTTTCCTTTCCAGGCCTAATAGCATCCATTGAGATACAAGATGAGATGGTGGACTTGTAAGTTGTAAATATCGGAAAATCTTGCTGCGTTAACCTAGTTTCATGGATTTTAACTCTAAATTGGGGTTTGTCACAGAGTGAAACTTCCATAAATTATATTAAGGTCTGATTTGTATTTTTCTTCTCCCAATTCTTTTTGCACATGCCCAGATTGTTGTCTTATTTGAAGCGGTGGCACAATGGATTCGCAGCTCAAGGAAACATTTGTTGGGTGTAGAGTAATTAGATTCTAATGTAGGAAATACTGCTTGTGCCATTGTAATTGAGGAATGTTTGAACTGATTGTTGAAATGGCCTCACCAGTCGTGGCTTTCAGCAATTCAAAATAGGTCTAGTGTATACAACATTGCAGGCTGTGCAGAAATCGTTTTTGTTTTGTTTTTTCATAGAACAATCATGTATCCTGGAATTTAGAGAGGCCTGTTATCTTACTGCCATTTTTGTTGGTTTGTGGCACCTTGTGTTGATGAGAAAGTGATCTGTCTCATTCATGCTGTACTTGTTCCGTTTGGTGCCATCTGCTATAGTGTTTTATTCTAGCTCAGAGATAAAATTTCGAGCACTGTGATCTTGGTAACAAGTTATTCGAATTTTGGTTTAATTGTTGCAATTCAGTACCATTCCATTTTTCATTTTTTGCTAATTTTACTATTTCGATGTATTGGTTGGTGATGAATAAAGGTTTCTTTGTGTTGTGGAATATGTTATGAGTTCTATGCCAAAAGTAAGAACCCAAAACTAGTAAATTTTCTACATAGCAGAGAATTCTAATTTTGCTGTTGGAAAATTTGGAAGATGGATGACTTAAGTCAATAACAGCGTCTGAGGTTTTAATAGGACAAGCGTGTTGGACGCTTGTGCCACTGCCACTTTTTCTTAGATCTTAACTGTACTTCACAATTGGGAGTGTTTGACATGATACTGGAATAAGTTGGGTTGTAGTCAATTCTTTACTGCTGTGAGAAAGCACGAGCAATGGCACCTCAAATACTCCGAAATGTGAAAGAGTTGGTTCTCTCTTGTACAACATCTGGTATGGTAGGAGAAAAACAAGATTTCCTCGATGCAATTTGTGAACATGGGCTTCAGTAATACCCATTCGACCTGGCTGCACGTTCTTCGCATTCATCAGGTGAGATGTTGGGCCGCACATTCTTGACTTGTTGACTTACCTGGGCATTGCTAGGCAACATCTCTTGTTGAATAATTATTTTGATGAAACGAACTACTAACTAAATTTATTCGAAAGATTGCCTTTCTTAGCTACAAATATCTACTGATGGGGAGAAATAGTTGCTGCCTGGGCGACGGGAGGTTCTAATTCATCTGCCTCTTGGTGTGCTCCTGGTTTGGGAATGCTGAAACTAAACATTGATCAGCGGTGCACAAGGAGGGATTTATAGGTTCGGGTGCTTAATCCGGGATTTCTGTTGTTGCAGTGGGTGCCATCTTTGATTTAGAGACTGCCGAGTAGATTGCTCTTCCTGAGGGTCACTGTCTGATGTGCAACTTGTCGTTGCACATTAATATAGTCAAATGTGAGCGTCTTGTCACTTTATACTGCTAGCCAGATACTAAAGTGGTTTACAACTTAGCATGTATGGCTACCTCTTTATCCAGTGATATGCATTGGGTTGATCCTTGTTGTTTATTTCTTTATCTTAATATAATACAGTTCGAATTAAAAAAAAAAGGACTTGCAAGCATCCACTAACCCTGCAGAGTTGAGTGAAACCCTCGAAAGGATGTCAAAATTACTGGAAGTCATTTACTCTGCATTGTAGCTAGAAAGTGCAATCTTTAGTGACAGCATCGAGAGCAAAACATTATAGAAGAATTATAGCTTTCATTCAGAACTCCCAAAAATGAAAATTTAGCACCTTATCATAATTCCTAGTCCACCAATATAGACAAATAATTAAAAATAAATGAATATTGTTCAACGTGATACCAAAAACTACAAAGTTCTCTGCCATTTCTTACAACTAAACAATGTATAGAAAATGGTTTATAATTAATAATGGGTCATTCCCTTTAATCTTAGAAACATATATATTTGGGATGCGCATAGCGTAAGGAGCTGTAGTAATGAAATTATCGTGAACAGTGTAGACAGGCGCACCAATATTTATCATGTTCAATATCATTAACATTGCTACTTGAGCATCTTTCTGATGAATGAAGTTGGCAAAGGTAGCAGCACGAGTCTTCCTTTGATCCCGATCTTCCGTGGGAATTCGTAGAGACCAACAGTTTGTATGTTGTTTATAAAAGGTTGATTGAAGAAAAGAATTCGACTGATGTATAGATTTATAGTAAACTCACTTCGAGTCCATCCGATTGGGGCTGAGAATTTTTTTAGAATTTCTTGTGCCAGCAAGGTATTGGGATAGACCAAACCAGCACGAGAAATTTCTGAAGCTCCTGCGGCGAAAAAGGAAAAGGAATTGTCAAGGAAACTGGAATGAACCCCCAATCTGGTTACTGCCTGCTGGAGGATTGATGGCCACCCATAGGAGGGATATTATGATGGCAATAAGTCCTGACCACACAAAAACAATTGTTGGAGTTCTCCCTCTTCTGCCCATAAGCCCTTTGGCAAAGGGATAGAGATGTGCCAAAACCCAAAAACTGAAGAAAACTCCTCCTAAAAGACGGCTCCATTGTGGTATAACACTGTAAATTGTGCGGCTAAATCCAATTGCTATGGCTATCAAATTAACCATCATAATGGTGATAGGCGGGATCATGAGGGATGTCCATTTGACGAGATAGAGATCCGTAAATTCGTCATCATCGTCATCCCCTGCTGATTTCGATGTCAAGGTGAAAGAGATCTCGACTCCAGCAATAACTTTTAGCAGCCCCTGAAACACGGCAGCCAAGTGAGCACTAGTCCCCCCAATTAACCAGAACTGTTCGTTCCTCCACCACTCTTCTAGTTCAATGCCGGCCCACTTGACCTCAAGCACAGCGAGCAAACAGAGTGTTACAGTAATGATCAAGAGGTATACTAAGAATGTGACATTGAGGGTTTGAACAATAAACTGGCCAGAGAACAGGGAAAGTGCAGGAAGAAAGCAGTAGACAATTAGGAAAACCGAAGTGAAAGGATAAATTCCGACGTTAAGGTACGCGATTCTTTGCAAAACCTTCATTTGTGAGCTTGCCAGAAGGGCATTGTTGCGGGAGAAGAATATTTCGACTGAACCAGTAGCCCAACGAAGGACCTGATGAAGCCTATCTGTGAGATTGATAGGGGCAGTCCCACGGAAGGCATCACGCTTAGTCACACAGTAAACTGATTTCCATCCCCTGTTATGCATCCTATAACCTGTGACAACATCTTCTGTAACAGACCCATAAATCCATCCAACCCGCTGTCCCCATTCAGTCTTCTCCTCATACCAGCAGGAGATAACACTGATTGCCTCTGCAACAGTCGACGCATCAAGAAGATCTCGGGGAAAGGTAAGAGTACCAGGCGGTCGTCCATTCTTCACAGCTGGATGATCAGCCAGAGGACGACCTTGAAACTCTGCCACCGGTATTGAATCCATCAATAAATTGGAATTTCCAAACATTTTTGGAGAAAGCGAGAGGTTCATTTCTTCGTCATCAGAATCGCCCATTCTCAAGGATCGGTTCTCGTCTGGGGAACTAGCAACTGTGGCATGCTTTCTCTGCCGGCCAAAGCAACAGCTGCACCAGCCAGGGCTGTGTTCTTTGGACCGAGGTGGATCAAAGCCATAAAGAGCAACCCGCCTAAAGAGACAACCAGTTCCGACATAAACTGGACCCTGTATCCCATCAAGAGCACGCATGTTTCCATCAAAGAAAACAGTATTGCGGTTGGCATAGCGATCAGATGGGTCAATACCTTCAAATCTTTGAGGAAACTGCACATAGCATAGACGATCACCACCTCTGTCCATCATGAAACACATTCCTTCCCTCATGGCTTGGGAGTTGTAGATGTAGTGGTCACAATCAAGGTTAAGAATAAAGGGGCCATTAGACATGATTGCGGAGGCTCTAACCAGAGCATTCATGGCACCTGCTTTCTTATTGTGATCATATCCAGGGCGCTTTTCACGGGAAACATAAACAAGCATGGGGAGACGAATATCAACATCAGTCAGGTCAATCACCCCACCTTCTGCTGTTCCCTGTAGTGTTTCATCACTTGGAGGTTTCAACATCACCTGCATCATTTGAACAAGAGGTTATTAGTTATATGACCGACCACTTGTTCTTCACAGTCGGTAAGCTATTTGGTCTTGAGCTTAAATTGCAAGTTAGAACGGGCACACAGAAATATTTGGTTATACCTGTATTATTCCCGCATGATCACCTTTAGAGTGCTCAGGTGCAGGATTCTGCCAAGTTCCAGGCCAGTGGGTTCCATCTGCCATCCATGTAGCTTTCTTGACCTTGATAACCTCTACAGGTTCATCTCCTTTTGTCTGTCTCTGTTCCTTCATGGCCTTAAGTTCCTCCCTTGCATGATAAGCATCAGATCGGCGCCGTATAGAGTCTGGCAGGCTATTGATCCGAACCTTAAACTCATCATACTCGCGCTTTACTCGTCTACGGTCCTTGACAAAGTCTTGACGCACCTTGTTCTTGTAAGGATCTTTCTTCAGATTGAAATAAGTTTCTGGATTCCTTGGTTCAATGTTGTGCTTGCGACAAAATGGGACCCATATATTTGCAAAACTTGCAGCTTCTGCCATCGCTTCGAATGTCAAAAGTGCCCCTCCATCGTCAGAAACATAACAAGCAAGCTTTTCAACTGGATAATCCGTAGATAGTATAGACAATATGGTATTAGCAGTGACAAGGGGTGGTTCTTTCTCTGGATCTGCTGTAGAGACAAAGATATCTATGCCGGGAAGATCAGACTTGCCAGTAGGATTGCTTAAACTAGGCATTTCAAATTTCTCTTTTAAGACATTAAGATCTGTAGCTCGATTAACGGGGCAAAGCTTTGGTAGTTGGTCAAGAATCCAAGAGAAAGTAAACCATAATTCACAAACCACGGACATTCCCCAGAGCCAGACAGCGTCATTGTTGGGGTGCTGGATTCTCCACTTCAAGAAAAACCCAAGAACTACCATTCGTATAACAATAAGAAGCCTGTGATCAGAGACGAAAAAGGAAGTACAAAGTTTAAATTAGCATGTACTCAGTATGTGGACCATAATACATCGCATGATATGTATGCCGTGTGCCAAATGGTCGTGAAATGATAAAATGACTATTTTCCCTTGGTATTTCAAGCTATAATTATTCTAGTTAAAAGTGAAAAACACACCAGCAACATTTTTGAGAGTTCCAAACATTTGAAGATGCTCAAGTGCATCTTAACATCCGAATTTTGAGCTAAAGACTATAAAAGTTAATACAACATCAACAAAGTCTTGTTCCCAATAAATATGTAGCCAGTGAATCCTTTTTCTCCACTCTGTTCAATTCATTGCTAGTTCTACTGAGATCCAAATCAACTAGATCTTTAGCAATTACACTATTAAGTCAAGAGAATACAAGAAAAAAATGATGATCAGCTCCCATTTTAAAAAATGTATCGGATGGATGCAAACAACTCTGTATACATTAAAGAATCAACTACCCTGGAGCTATAAGGGAAACTAAAAAGTTCATGCTCGTTATCAGTTTTTCGATCTGAAGATTAAATAGATGAAGAGAATCAACTACCCTGGAGCTATAATCATGACATCTGTGCAAGAACAATGGTAAAGAAAAGTACAAACCAGAATCATATCATAACTTTTGGAGAACAAAACATGATAGAGGATGTACCTGTATGGGCTAAGAATTGCAGCTGGAATCTTAAGTTTGCGAGTAAGTGGTCTCCATGGTTTGTTCACTAACTCAGTAGGTTCAACAAAGTCATCATCTTTCCCGTTCTCAAAGCCTCCCTCCTTTGGCCATATAGCGTTTCCATATCCATAGGTTCCTTTTGTTTCAAACAGCCACCGGTTGTGATCAAAATCTCCCGTCTGACTTCTCATTAGTGCTGACTTTGTTGATTTCATCAATGACAACCTCCTCTCCATTCTCGACATCCCAGATGGCGGTGGGAGTTGAGGAAGTGCTCGCACAGTTTCCATTGCTTCATCCAAATCAGTAGTCTTATACTGTTCCTTACACCCCGGGCAAATCCCATCTCCAGTTTTGATCACGTCCAAGTAACAATCTCTACATATCTTGAAATCACACTCACACGGGAGGATATCATTTCCCCTTTCATCACTCATGACATTGCCATCACATCCAGGAACTGTACAAGATGACCCTTTTGCACCAGCCATTTGTGGATGGTTTGCTTCTGATTCAATAACCTTATCCATAAGATGAGCTCGTGTAATGCTGTTAAATCCACCGGTGAAGAGTGAACTTGACACGTATTGCTCTTCAACCCTTTGAGAGATGGGATCCATGGGCTGGTTATCCGGAGTTGGTGGCATGTGCACTGTATAGTTCATAAAATCAACACTTCCAAGTTCGCTATCAAGATCATCCCTTGAGTAACTGACATATCGGCCAGATGAAGTCCTCCGAGCAAATGTCACGTGTGGGGGCAGCGGAGGCTTACCATTATGCGAATCCAGCACATCCGATGATGCTGTCGATAGATTGGATCTGCTCAGCTTGAATGATTTTGATGCCATTTTCAAATACTAGTATTAAAATCTACACTCGATGGCCCTGCACCACAATTGCAGATTAGTAGAATTCTATTTATATCTGTAGTTTTCTTCCTATGGATGACAATCTATTCAAAGCTAAATACAGCGAGAGAGAGACAGAATTCTAGGGGAATCACGGGCAAATTTAGTCAAATGAAATATTAACAAGATCTAAAGAAAATATTTGGCATTGTCAGAATTGGATCCTAAAGTCAGAATAAAGGCATAGAGCTTCAATCTACTGAGCAATCCGGAAACATAATCTATAAATTACAATCAGATCTTTAATAAAGATTTAGAAAATCAAGTTTGAAAAGGAAATAGTGATACAGAAAAACAAACATACACAGTAGAGAGTAAAAGGAAAGATCAGAGCGCCATTTCAAGAAAGAACAATCAGCTTCATATTCCTTCCAGTAACGAACAAAATAATTGAACTACTCTTTATGCTTGTTAGTTATGGACAACAAGCTCTGAGTACACGTATTGATATTCATATTTAAAGTATGTATATATCAATTGAAACAATGTATTATTATACCTTAAAACTGGGGTTGAGACAAACATATATGACATGGGTTTTCCACCGCCGGGCCGGCTCCCCACTTTCTTCAAAAGACAGCTTGTTCCTCTCCGACCCTCTGTGTCTGTCTCCGCGTTTATATTGTAGTGTAATGTCATTAGTTACCAAAGTTGACAGGGCAGCGTTTTACTGTCTTCAAGGATGTTGGCACACGATGACGCATTTACAGTTGTTCGTACAAAGATTTCTTTATGGTCCTTTTTAAAGTCAAAATGATAGAAAAACAAATAAATGAAAAGAAAGTTATAATATTTGCAAAATATGAAACAATTTCTAAAATCCCATTTAGCCTGTTTGATTTAACTAATAAAATTTGATAAAAATCACACATTTTGGGGGAACCTTCCAACTTTTTTCAATTTTTAAATCATGCATTTCATCATTTTTATCAAAATTTACTAAAAAATTGATTTTTAGCAAAATCAAACGAGGGTTTAACTTTAGATAAATATTAAACAGGTGAAACATCTTATTTCTAAATTAAATATTTCATTAATAAAAATAAGTACTTTAAATTTTAAATCGATGAATATGAAAATGGAAGACGGTGACGCGAAATTATTAGTATTATTTTGTTTGGGAGGATCCCATTTCGTACTTTAATCGTTCCACTTGGGTAAATCACATTGTTTACAAAATTATATATAAGTTAATTAGGAAATAATTAGTCGGTGATCTATTACCTGGAAGTTTCAATTGCTTATGACACAAACCACTAAAGTAAACAACCAATATAATATAAAACACTGATTATGGTTTACACGTCCCAAGCTCTAACCATGTGGGCCATATATTCCGTAATTTAAGGGTGGGGGCGTGGAATTGGAAAAACGTGGCCTGTCACGTTACTTAATCCTCATCACAAGCTCTCTCTCCCAAAACAATTAAAATAATTCAAAATTGCCAAAGGAGAGAATAAACGATAAGACAGCTGCATAATGGGATGATGTTCACATAATGAACTTGATTGCGTGAATTGAATTTCGCATGAAAAGAAAAAGTAACTTTATACATAACATTTTAGCCAAATGGTCTTGCACTATATTGTTCCAAGAATTGTGATACACGATACAAGAAGAAACAGCAGCGAAACGGGGAAGACGCTGCAATAAAGAATTAAGAAAAGAGATGTGGGTTTGTACTATTGGGAAGTCTACAATCACAAGTACACAGACTTCTTGATTCTTTCACCACACGCTGTGACCTCCGTACATGAAGCTTCATGTTCACCAACTTACCCGCCATCTGTTCACACCACCAGGAATCAGAAATTTCAGAATTATTAGTTTAAAACTTGGATGCCTGCTTGGTACACTTTCATTCAACACCATCATAATAACCAGTACTTACGAAGAAGGAATGAAATCTTAAGCAAGCTATGAATAGACAAGGTTCCCCCAACCCAAACAAGAACAACACACACTATCAATGCAAGCTATTCTTCTTTATCTTATTATTCAGACTACTAGTATTCCCATTTTTCGCTATTGTTGATGTTCGCAATGCATGCTGTGTCATTGAGATTTAAAGGAAGAAGAATGATATCACATTAATATCAAAATTCCGAACTTCATCTCTGTTCCTCCCATTTTGTAAAAAGTCAATATATAGGTATCAAGCTTTCAGAATCACATCGATGCCTTTCTAACAGTGGTCAATAATAAAAAATGGGTAGACAAAAAAAGGTCTCCCTTTTATCACATAAAGTGAGTGCCCATCCACCCCTCCAAAAATAGGGAGAGAGAATATCCAGAAGTTCAAAAGAGGCACCCAGAAGAGGGATCCATCTAGCTTATTCTACTCTTAAACAAGGGGCCAACAGCAAAAACCAAGCAACCATTCCTTCCGACAAAATTCACATATTAAGAAGAGTAGCATCCATCAATGGTACTGTGTGAAAAACCAACGCTTAGTATGTCACTTCTTGCAAAATAATTTTACAGATTGAAGCAAAAGAACACTAAACAATGACGGAAGCATATTAAGAGTAAATAAAGATAAAGAGTAACACACCATTCTCCAAACCAAGTCCTCCGGCCCCATCGGTTGAGCTGGGTGAGAATACATGAAATGTCTAGAGTGCTGCAATGTAACAATGTTTAAATTCAATTCATTTTCACATGGATTACCAGCTTAGATCCAGCAATTGAAAACAAATCAAAGTAGCTCAACACATGGTGTCCGGGGATTGGAAGTTTGTTTCATATATTATAAATGGCGTAAGAAGAAATCACTGCAGCCCTAATTCCAACACGACCAATAGGTTGAAGCATGGGGAGTGAGATTAGCTATGTTAACAAATTGGGGATGCACATACCTTGGCTAAATTCAATTGCATCTCTCTGATTTGAGCAGGACTAACACTTCGCAGAAATGTCAAGAGCCATCCTCGCTGCAATGCATCGCTAGAAGAAACAAATAAAGCTATCTGCAAGTAAAACAACAGCCTCCGTCATCAAACAAAAGCCTCATGAAGAATTTTATTAATATAAAACATGTAACATACAATTTTATGACAAAGCTGCTGCTTAAGAAAATTCGCTAGCTATTATTATATTTATGTCATAAAACTCATGTCGGAAAATCTTCTCAAAGCCATTTGATTAATTTCTTCAATCTACTTCTCAAATCTTATGCCATCAATCCTAGTATTTCTTTCAAGTAATTTATAGGAAAATTGAAATTTTAGTTTATGAATATACTATTTTGATCCTTCTTCTTTCAAGTCATCAACTCATGTTATCCATGTAGGAGATGCACTGAGAAAACAATTTGAATGGCCAAATACATGCTTACCTTCCGATAGTCAAGTATGCCCTCAAAAGGAAGCTCCAGTTCATCACTAATTACAACAGGAATGCACCCGCTGACAATCGCATCAAACAATCTAGCGGATGAAGGAGTGTCACCAGCTGGACTAAGGCAAAATATAGACCTGCTCACCAACAAAGCAACTAAGTAGATAAAAAAGCATCATTGTTATTTACTATAATGCTGAAACATCATTAGGCATACAGTTCAATAGTTACTTTCTCATGCCACTTTGAGCTGCTGCTTTTCCTG
>CAIGRL010120512.1:0-13698 GCA_903798325.1 Fraxinus xanthoxyloides | reverse complement strand
CTCCAAGTGGTAAAAGGGGAAAGTTGAAAAACTCCAATTTTGCTTGAGGCTGCTGCGTCAAATGTTCGAATCCTGAAATATGAATTTGATCCTTAGGTAAGTGCAAGTGTACAAGCAGCCTTCCACCCTATATCTTGGAGGTATAACCTGCGATTTACCTCCTTTACCAAGACCCAGGACATGGCAGGTGGGGACCGTTAAGGTTACGGTTCATCCTTCATTTAACATTCTCCATTTAAATAGTACGAAGGTGGAATTGACCCAAAAATTGAATAGGGGTCAAGACATTGGGAATATATTGCCATAAGTAGAAGATGAGGGTCATTTATGAAAAGCTGGAACAATTTCGTCCAAAACTTACAAGGTTAAAAGAATATTATTAATTAAAAAGCAAAATAATTATGTACGAATCTGCTTTCTTTTCAAAAATCCCCACCACACCACTCAGTAGCATATAATCATTATTTCGCTTTCCTTCCGGCAACGGGACAGATATGAAATGAATCGACCATTTCCATTTTGTACCGTTGAATATTTTTGCTTCCATACCCCATTTTCATACCTGGTTCAAGCAACGAGGCTGCCTCATTTATCGCTCAATTTATTTTTTATTTTTATTTTCTTATATCTTTAATTAGTAAATATTAGTATTTTCTTACCAATTTGTTAAAAATAACTTATATTTTCTTTAACAATTATCATAAATTTATTATTTTTATTTGATAAAAAAATTTAAATTTGCAATTAATTTTAAACGAGAAAAATATTGAGAAGGGGACTATGTTTTTCGTATCCACCTCGTACCCGCTTCAGGGTAACAACACTCACTTCGTCCGAACTCCGTTTATTCGATTAGGTGGGTAATTCTTACCCGATTTGGAGCGGGCTCACGGGGCATCGGGTTGAAAGATTTTTTATTTTGGAATGGGGTCCACGGAACTGGGTTGAAAGATTTTTTATTTTTTATTTTTCCATCCCCGCCTCCCTTTCTCTCTCTCTCTCACGCACATACACACGAAAACACGCACTTGCACCAAATCCATTGTTTCTCTCTGTACAGGTCTCTGGTTTTTTGCCTTTTTCTCTAATCCTCAAATTTCGTTCATTTGTCTACCTCTTTTCCTTCATCGCCGTGATTCATCGATGGCCAGTTAAACATAAGCATAACCACACTTGCTTTTCGAATATCAATATATATTTTAGATATTGATTTCTCCTGTTTAGATTTCGTCAATGAGAATCGATTACGCTTCACGCGTTAGGGTTTCGATTTAGGGTTTATATTATTTCGAGGATGTAGTTCGAGTAAAAATTATTCTCGATCGTTTTGTTTTTATTGATTTCTAGGATCGGCTGTGAGTGTGGTAATTTTGTAATTTGCTTATACTTTTTGGGGGATTGGGGGATTGGTGGTGATTATTCTGTCCGTTATCGTGGTATTCTGGGTCTTTTATGCCATACCCGTTGAAGCTGAAAAAATTGACTCTGGGAGTTGTGTGGGGGTATTTTTATAATTTGGGAGTTATTTAATTGAATCAATTGCCATGGATCACGTTGTGGGTGGAAAGTTTAAGCTTGGAAGGAAAATTGGGAGTGGTTCATTTGGTGAACTTTATTTAGGTACCCACTTTATATAATTCCTTGTCTGGTGCAGTTAAGGTGATTTTTATTTTCCTTTTTTTTTTAAATTCCGTTTGTTTAATTTACTGATGTAGGTGTAAACATTCAAAATGGAGAAGAAGTAGCCATCAAGCTGGTATGCTTGTTCACATTCGTCTTCTGTTTTTAACTTTTTACGTTTTGTACTAGTTCCGGGCAATGCAATCCTTTGGATTCAATAATGTTTTCGGCACAATATGTAGTGGGTTTTCCATATTTTTCACCAATTCAATATTTTAGCAACATTTTCTTAGATATTTGAATTTATGGTTATTTACGACTGTTTTTTAATCATTCTATGAGAATATTGGATATAATGGCAAGATAAAGATTTCTAATCATGGGAAGATTAGTAGTATTAAAAAACCCCGGGGATGATCTCAGACATTTCTCTATAAGGGCAATAGTGCAGTTTGTCAAATGAGATTATGAAGTGTTTGGTTGCTAATCTATTATGAAATCAAAATTTCGTTGTGGAAACTGTATGAGTAGTTTATGCGGTAGACCAATCCCTTTCTGTGATGAAATCACAATAGTCCTTATCTAATAATGACTGACTGTGCCTATATGGCAAACCATATTATTCTTTTCGGTTCACAAGGCATGGATAAATTAGCAGCCTTTCATATGTTGAATTGTTGATATTGTTTGCAGGGCCCTTTGTTATGAAAACAATGTGTTTCTTTGTAATGACTTGAAGTTTATTTAGGATTTCTTGTAATTCTACAAGTTCTCCACTCAAGAAGCTACAAGTTACTAATATAACAAAAATAGTCTGAGTATATATGAGTTGATACTACATTGCAGCAGATTCTATTCTCACCCAAATTTTTGTTGGAACTTGTGTATTTCCCAGGAACCTGTGAAGACTAAGCATCCTCAACTTCACTATGAGTCTAAAATTTATATGCTTCTTCAAGGAGGAAGTGAGTCTCTCTCTTTTTCTTCCTTTCTCAAACAAGACTTCAAAAACTTTAATCAAATGCTGTAATTTTATTCTGTCTTTCTTGTTAGTTGTTACTTTCTACATATTTTTATCAATAGTCATTGTGGATTAAAATAAAACTTTGTAAATAATGCTTTGGTGGCTTTATAATCTGTGGCGGTCATGATGCAATCAATACACCCTTTAAGAGACAAGTCTTCTCTTTTCCCACTTTTCTACCCCAGGGTTTGGTTTTATTATAAATTTTTCTTTTGCGGGGTGGGGAGTCTTATTTAATCTTCCTGAAAATTAGAAAATTTCTTCTAAATTAAAGTTGATAGAAAAATCTACTTTCCTTTTGACTTTTGTTTTGTTTTTATTTCTTCTTTTAGTTCCTGACTATGTATCTCAACTGCGTGTATATACTAATTAACAGGGTTTATAACTTTCCATTAAAATATCTGTGCAATTTTGCAAAACGATGTGATTTTGACATGTTAATCTAATTATCTGTTGCTTACTGTTGTCAAATAGCGGGCGTTCCCAACCTGAAATGGTTTGGAGTTGAGGGGGAATATAATATTATGGTTATTGACCTTCTTGGACCAAGTCTGGAAGATCTCTTCAACTACTGTAACAGGAAGTTCTCCTTGAAAACAGTATTGATGCTTGCAGATCAATTAGTAAGTAACTAGAATTTTTATAATTTTTTCTTTCTATAGGCTAGCTGCTAATTTTTGTTTTACTTACAGATTAATAGAGTTGAATACATGCATTCAAGAGGTTTTCTTCACCGTGATATAAAGCCTGACAACTTTCTGATGGGCCTAGGGCGCAAAGCAAACCAAGTATGCCTTTCTATCATTCTTAAACTTAATTCTGTATTGGATGAGCATGTCTAGAGTATTTTGGTTTCATTTCATCAAATATATAATACTTTCAGAGATGCTTGTTACCTTGTTGCAACTTATTTGGCATAGTTATATATTTTTTTTGGGCAACTTGTTTGGCATTGTTATGTATTTTTTAACCTTGAACACAATTGGCAACTTGTTTCTTTGTCCTCTGGGGTATTCTTATCTTTTTCAAATTTTCAACATTTTTGGGTAACTTTTTCTTATTCACGCCTCATAAAAATCATAGAATTATACATAAATTGCCTTTCATTGTCATTATATAATACCATATTTGTTTTAACTTTTGATTTAAAATCTTTATTGCAGGTTTATGTCATCGATTTTGGTCTTGCCAAAAAATATAGGGATCTCCAGACTCATAAGCACATACCTTATAGGTACTTTCCCTTCATGTTTTAATTAGGTGAAATTGCACAATTGTCTTCTTTGCATGTTACGTTCTACATCATCAAGTCTTCGACCATTAGAAAGGGGAGTCTAAAAAATTGCACTGATTTGGATGGTCCATAGTGAAAATTAATTGCAAACTAAGCATATGTTTGGATAAAATTAAAAGTAACTTTTATTTACTTTTCAAAGTCAAATATTAATTTTACTTGCACATTTCATACTACCCACACCTGCTACCTATTTATCCACCACTCATTTCTATCACATTACAATTTTAGTAACTTATAATTTTATCCAAGCACTCTCAATAACTCATCTTGTTATTGGAATCTGACTAATAAGTAGTGGCTTATGGACACAAGAGAAGCATTGCATCTTTATAAAGGTTTTACGAATGGAAATTAGTTATAAAGTTTATCTGTTGGCCTATAACCAATATAGAATAAGCTTGGAGGCAAAGTTAAAGTGCGGGGAAGAAAGAGAAATATTATCTTGATGTGGGTGTGGACTTGATTTTGTTTGGTTTTGCTGATTTTGCTAGTAACAATAGCTTGTTGCTGAAGATATCTTTCTCTATAAAAGCATCTACGCTACTCTGTTGAGCTGCTGAGTGCTGACAATTTAGAAACACAATTATGCTCTTAAGTTCTTAGCTCTCTTAAGTACTTAGCTCACAAGAGTATCCTAACCCCACCCCACAAGAAAGGGATAGAAAGTGGGAGAAAACGAGGAGGGGGTGAAGGGGGGGAGGCTCAAAATTCCATTAAAATCAAATAAAATATGATGCTTTTAGAAATAAAAATTGATGAAGGGTAGAAAGTTGTATGCCTGTGGTGATCTATCTTCTGGCCTTACGGTCTCAACTAGATTAGACATCAGGACAGCATAATATGGATATGGTTTGCAGTTAATCTTATTAAGCCCTTGTTTGATACCCATTTTTTTTAAAATTCATTTTCTCTCTCTTCTTTTCAACCACACATTCTTCAATAAAATATTATTACACACACACACAAAATTTTTCTTATTTTTTAACCACACATTCTCCATCAATCTATCATTTCAAAATGCATTTTTACTATAAAAATGGGAAACCAACAGGCTCTAAATATACTCGTCTCTCTAATGGGTCCTAATCTTTATGGCCACGGATTGGCATTAGTTAGAAATTTTTGAGAATAATAAATCATATATCTTTGGATATTTCTAATTATTGTGTCTTATTTCTGATATTCTGTCATAATTGATCAGTTTTTGCCTTTGATTTACTTATTGTACAAACTTCTCAACATTTTCTGATCTAGGGAAAACAAGAATCTCACAGGTACCGCTCGTTATGCCAGTGTTAATACTCATCTCGGAGTTGGTAAGTGATGTAATATGTTATCATAAGTTGTTTCTAATAGGGAAACTTACCTGTCTCTAATGCGATCTAATTTAGTTCAATCTGTTCGTCTATAAATTTCTGGCAGAACAAAGCCGGAGAGATGATTTGGAATCTCTTGGTTATGTCCTTATGTATTTCCTGAGAGGAAGGTTGGATATGAGGAATTCGATTTCCCTTTTTACTTTTTAGGCATTTTTTCTTCCAAGATGGAAGTTTTACTTGAATATTATTTCCATTATATTATTTTATTTATTTTTTTATCTCAGCCTCCCCTGGCAGGGACTGAGAGCTGGCACCAAAAAGCAGAAATATGACAAGATTAGTGAAAAGAAGATGTTAACTCCTATAGAGGTATGTAGGTCAGGATTTTGTATTACATGAAAGCTATTCCCTGCTTGAAATATATGTGTTCCAAAGCATGCCCGAAATGGTACATTAGTTAGGGCTTTAAGTAGTAGTTGACTATGTTTGGCCTCAGTGTAGAATAACTTGTGAGTATAATTTTAAGTAAATAAGTAAGTTTTGAAAATAGTTTTTCAACTAATCAGAATTATAAATGAGCACTAAGGTAAGCATAACTTTTTTCCTTACTGCATGTATGGGTGGGGCTTTATTTGGAGCTTAGCTTATAAGCATGAGTGAGATAGTCGGAAGGTAACTTAGCCAAGCATGTTTGTAACTAGAAAGTTTCTTACCCAATTCATTTGAATAATTTGCCTGCTTAGAAATCCACACCTGCTGTGTTTTTGCGTCATACGTGATGTGTAGGCTGATCTTGGTTATTGACATACGAGCTAAGTTTGCTTGCATCAATTGTTTGTCGTTGATGATGAAGAGTTTACTTGCACATTTTGTTGCATAAGATGCAATAAAGGTTTTTATTTATTATGCTCTATGTGTGTAAGGTTGGTTGCGAACAGTTGCGCAAAGTTCACATTATTACAATTTTTCATAGGTGCTGTGCAAATCTTATCCATTGGAGTTCACATCATATTTTCACTATTGCCGATCATTAAGATTTGAGGACAAGCCGGATTATTCTTATTTGAAGCGGCTTTTCCGAGACTTATTTATTCGTGAAGGTAATGACCGTAAACTGTTATTATGTCTCAGTTTCCAACTTCTAGTTGACTGTACCCACAAAATCTCTTCAATTGAAATACTTTCTGATCTGGGTTTGTTGAATACCTTGTCATGTATCTTCTCTTCAGCATGCACATGTTGCAATATCTGCATTTTGACTTTATTGGTGCAGGTTACCAATTTGACTACGTGTTTGATTGGACTATATTGAAGTATCCTCAGATTGGTGCCAGTTCAAGAACACGAGTAAGTGTTTTCATAACTTCATTTTGCCTTTTCATCTATGATAGGATAATATACTAGCTCATGCCTTTGCTTCCAGAATTCCAGTGGAAATGCAGGGGCTGGAACTTCTGGCGAAAGACCAGGAAGAACATCAGGTATATTTGTTTGACTAAAATGAGCTCCTGGAAATGAAGATTTTATTGTTCTCTTCCTTTTGTTCGGCCACATACACTGATATATGCTTTAGTTTCAATTATGTTGTTTGTGGGGAATGGATAGCTTGTATTAACATATTGAGTTTATGACAAATTTAAATAGTGATGCAGCTGGTGCCTGGTAAATTAATTGTGGCTTGTTTTTTATTTGATTTGGTTATGTCATCCAGTGGGTCAAGACGTTCGAGATAGATTCTCAGGCACTGTTGAAGCTTTTTCCAGAAAAAATATTTCAGGGTCAGGTTGGCATGGTGAACATTCTAGACACAGGACATCAGATGTACCTTCATCCAAGGATGTGGTATTTTTTTCTGTTACCTACAACAAATTATTTGTTATTCTGTTTGTACTTGTATGGTCATGAGATGAGAGTGAGATTTTGGGTGGCAATGGCGAATTGGTTAAACGGGACAAAAATCTGCTTCTGGTTTGATATTTGAAAATAATTTTTTTTTTTCACAGGGTTTGATAGATGCCTATTTGGGTAATATTTACATTTCATTTTCCTGGTAGCTAACATTTCTTTCGTCTCTCTCTCTCTCATTGGCACTTGTTGGGGAGTTGGGAGTTGAAGTGTGACTAATTTGGTTGGTGGGTTCTCTAAGAAAATCTGATAGCTGAGGAACCTGGTGCTGCTATTTGGTTATGCAATGTATGGCAGACAGGTCCTTGTATTGGCAAATTGTACTGATTTCCGTTATGGTTCCTTGTTTGCCAGCAACCAGATTCAGAAAGAGGCCAAACTTCTCGAAATGGAAGCTCTTCAAAGAGAGCTGCCATTTCAAGCTACAGACCAAGCTCTTCTGGTGAACCCAGATTGGTATCAAGCAGACAAATGATTCCACCTGGGATTGAACCTAAACCATCATCTTTCTCTCGTGCTGCTCCCACTAAAGGTACTCGCGATGACCCTCTTCGAAGCTTTGAGTTCCTGTCAATCAGGAAATAATTCAATGGTTTTCTGTAAAAAAGTTTATATCGTCCAATGGACAAATGTTATCCATCTTTTAAGGAAACATTTGCATTCTCGTACTCTTTTAAATGGGAATGCATTTTACACCACAATTAAACCTCATCTGGCTGTCTTCACAGCAGTATTACTTTGTATTATGAGTTGTTTCTGTTGTAACGCGTTGCATACTCATACATGGAATTAATGAGTAATGTATCGGAATTTTTCTGTTTTTTGAGACAATAGTAGTTGTTATTAATGTTGTCATGTATGGATCAATGTATCTTTTGTCAAGTTTTCCTTGCTCGGTACGAATTTTATTTGATGTTGCAATGAAGAGTAGATGAGAAGAATTGTTGATGTTACTTTTTGGGAAATGGTAATTCAATCACTTCCCCAAACATGAACTTATTGAGTTCCTTTCTTTTATAATTTCATTGTAATTTCATAATAAATCTTAACTTTGAGAATTTATGACAATTTCTTTTCTTATTTGCTTTTAACATTTTTTTTAGAGAAATTGAAACTGTTCGAGTATTTTCATGAATCATGAATTATATGTAATCTTAAAAACATTTAACAGAACAAAAACTTATACATGTGCAATGCACATGCCACAACTAATAGATTTTTGCCCTGCATATTTATCCAAATGTTTATGTTAGTGATAAAAAATAAAGGTTCTGGGGTTATTTGCACTTTTTGAAAAGATTTGAGGACTCTTCCCTTAATATTTCCAAAATATAACACTCTTATATTACAATGAAATTTTGTTAACAAACGCCGGATCCCATTAATTTCACAAGAAAATCGCAACTTTTTCGTCTCCAAATCCTTCACTTTAGAATTATGCTAAGCTTATCTTTGGTGGAGATTAAAATTAGATTTTTAGTAAATTTTGATAAAAATCGGTGAAATGTGTTACTGAAAAATTGTGGGTTTTATAAATATGTGATTAAATTAATTGTTTACTTTGACTTAAATTAAAATTAAAATCTTAATTCTTACCGAAAGGGGTTGAAGGTTTAATGTTCACTAGTACTTCTATTTTTGTTTTTCGTCTTACTTTTATCATTAATCTGCCATTAATTAGAAGAATATATGATCATCATGATGATGGGTTTTGAATTTCTGTTAGCTTCCACTGAATACGGGGTAAGAATTTTCAAACTTTTGTATTTATTGTTCTTTTCCCTCTCTCTCTTATTTAAAAATATGAAGGGAAAATAGACCTTTTTATGCTGTATTGACACTTTTTGGACGGTAATCAATATCAGGAATAAAATTGTTAGTTAATGAAATTGACGAAAGTTTATAATACAAAAAAAGTTATGAATATAAGTACGATAATGAATCAATATTTAAAACTTTTAATAAAAAGTGATAAAAATGTAATGACAATATAAATATTCGTCCATCGTTTGAAAAAGTGCAAGCATCCTTATTCATGGGAATTATTTTTGGAGGTTGCTGACGCGGAAAAATGTTTTCAAGTGACCAAATTTGTCGATAATTTTTTAGTTTCAGTAGTTTCTATATTTTTTAAATAATTTTTCTTTATAGAAATGTTTTCAAGTGACCAAATTTGTTGATAATAATACAGGCAGGCTAATTCAAAAGCAAATATGGGGCATGCAAAATGTGGGGAAGCTTAGTGAGAATTATGAATTTTTTTTACAAATATATAGTATTATCAAAAATATGAATTTAAAAAATCGTATAAAAGAAATTTTCTCAAATTTACTAAGCTTAAATTGAAGTAAAACATAATTTATTTATTTTTTGGATTTTAATATGTTTGACTTTGAATAAACAATATTCAGTGATGTTATAAATAGAAAATTTTTTTGACAGAAAATACTTGACATGACAACATCGGAAGATAGGAAAACAAAAGGATAAAAAAAAAGGCCAATCAAATTTAGTCATGTCAGCATCAATATCAATTATGTCGAAATTTTCCTGTACGCTTTATTCATTTTCTTTTAAACATAAGTGATTAATTTAATCTTAAAAAAAAAAACTAGTTATTTTGAAGCTTAGCCAAACTTGACTCACATATTTTACACGTAGCTTTCAGTTCAGCACTTCCTGGATACACGTAACCTTCACCTCTTTCTTCATCAGTGTCAAACTCTCTCTCTCTCTCTCTGAAAGTTTTCCAGCACCAAGAAACTGAGCAGGAATGGGCGGCGACAGAATCTTTTCTCCTATTTCTGCTACTGGTACTTATAAAATTTTTAATCTCTCTATAACATATAATCTATCTATATAAGCTTACATACATAGTTGAGATATATAAGGTTGTAAACATGTTGAATATATAATAGTTCTTAAATACTGTATGTTTCCAAATGGGTTTTACGATTGCAGAAGAAGAATCATCGCCAGAACAAGAATTCCCCCATGAATCAGTTAAACCCAACCTTTTCAGGTACTCGATTTTGTTTACTAAATATTTCTGGAGATTATATGACGAAATGTTGGTTTTCATGGAAATTCGGTGTTGATTTATGCTGTTTAATTATGGGTTCAGCGGGGATGAGAATGGTTCAGTGATCAGTGGTGAAAGTGCATGGGATTTCATAGAATTTCCCCCGGAAGATCGTCTGGTTTGTTCGAGTCTTGATGCAGCTGAGAGGCAGAGGCGCAAGGTCTATGCAGAAGTTTTGAGGAGTTACGAGGAATTGCGGCATAGGACCGAGAGATTGGAGGAGGCCAAAAGTAACATCTTGAGGTACGATCGGGTTTGTTGTTCTCATTTATTGATCATATTGTTATAGCATCGTTATGTTCAGTGTTATTATTTTTCCATAGCCGTACATTTGTTTACTAATGGTATGATTTGAAAGACTTGTCAACTTGAAAAAGCATAAATAAAAATAAAGAGTAATAATAAAACAAGAATAAGAAGACTTAACTTCAATCGAGGTTGGGTGGGAACATAGTTAACTTGATAATGGGTGAACATGGCAGGTTTGTTAGCTCCTCGTAACAAGTCTTCTTGAGGTCTTAGTTGACCGTTAGAAATAGCTAAGGCTTAAAAGGTTGTTTGTTGAGCAAGAGTTGGTTCCCAATCCCCAGTAAGTATGATGATTTGGAGAGGGGAACGAAGGGAATACTGTCAAAATGAAAAATTGTTTGAATGCAGGATTCCTAAATGGGATAGGGAGTGACTGCAGTGTAAAAGAACCTTTAACTGTGTGACTTTAGGAATGAAATGGCATCAATACGAATATCTGATACCTTATCTGTTAAAGTGATTAGTTTAATTTGATAGTTTGTAATATATCAAGAGTACAATTTCACGTAAGTATGAAGTTTCAAACTCTGGCTATGTATTCAAACCTCCGCAGCAGAGATCTTATCTCAACTAGGGATTACCTTGCTTTAATGCCTTATCTAAATGCACAGCATAAGCATTAATAGCAAACTGATGATTCTCCAAACTGATGATAACCATGTCCCTGCCCCTTTTCACTTGTACAAAAATGCTTCCGATAAAAAGCAGAAGAAGATGCACAGCAGCAGTTCTTATGGCACTTTATCCATATGTAGCAGTTCTTATAGCACTTTATCCATATTTTTTTGCTTGGATTTGTCAATAAGCTTCCATGAACTTATTCATTGGTCTATTTCTCACAGCTATACTCCCGGTTCATGGATTGAAAAGGTTGCTGGTATAGACTTGAGTGACTATGATGTCCCAAAGACTACAACACTCTTATTGATTGGTCCAAAGGGTTCTGGAAAGAGTAGCCTTGTGAACAAAATTTCTAGGGTGCTCGAGGATGACGAATTTGCAACAGATAGAGCACAAGTATCATGTATGCATTGTCAACTTTTCTCCTTTTTGTCAATGTGTATATCACCAAAGATAAGGTCATCTATCATCTGGTTTGTGTGGATTTTTGGTTGCAATACATGATTGGGTGTGGAACTTAGATTATCCAACTACAGCTTCATTTTATTTGTGATTTTTATTTGAACAGATAACATATCTACTGGAGGTGGGACCTATTTCCTCCAGGAGTACTTGATCCCAAGAGGTTCAGGTTCTTTTTGTCTATATGACACTCGCAGTTTGTCCAACGATTCTTCGGAAAACCTGAAAATGATCGAGCGTTGGATGACGAAGGGTGTTCGTTGCGGAGAACTTGTCAAAAGGTCAATATATATTGCATCATACTATCTTATTTAGTTTTTCAATCTGGCGAACCTGGAGTTAATGCTGTCGTATATTTTTTGTCAGAAAGTCTGATTGTTCAAGTTTAAAAGGCCAATTGAAGCATAAGGCACAAAAGAGTAGGTGTGATCCCTCTAAGGTCAGGAAGATTAACTTTGTCATATTTGTTGTGAATGGGCTTTCCATATTAGAATCAATGGATGGTGATGATGAGACAACAAAATCATACACTGATATGGTAGCTACAACTTTCAACAATCCATTATTGTCATTCAGAGGTAGGTTTACATAACTCTCTCACTCTCTCTGGCGGGCTGAGAAGTATGCGACACATTGATTGAAACTTTTGTCGCGACTGTTTCTTTTTTACACCTTACTAGTGCACATTTTGTTCACCCAAGGCATGCATGATGCATCAAAAATTGCTATCTAGGTGATGCATCATATCATAGTCACCTTTCCTTGTTGCTTCATCTGTTGGGAGATAGATCCATGGCAGCTATTGTTATATCCTGTTTCTTTTCTTTTTCTGAGTTTTCGTTGTTGATGTGTTTTATCGTTCTATGTTTCAGATGACAAGCCTGTTATAGTAGTCACACATGGAGATTTAATGTCACTTTGTGATTGTGTGAGAGTGCGTGTCCATTTGGGAAAGTTGCTGGGCGTTCCTCCAACAAGACAAATTTTTGACATCCCAGGTAAGTCCTATAAATTCCATAATGATTCTGTTTAACAGCAAAATAATATTTTAGACATGATTCTGGACTCTTACTAGTTAAGCTTTCTGGTGGTTACAGAAAGCAATGATTCAACCGTTGCATTGACTGTAGTTAACATGCTACGTTATAGCCTTGAGCATGCAGACAGAAACCTTCCTGGCAAAGTTTGGTTCACGAGAAAGGTTCAGTTGGCTTTCCTAGACTTGCTTAGACAACATAGTAAAATCCATTCTTCAGAAGCTGCATTTTTCTAGTGTGTTTGTACGGTTCTTCTGACTTATTTCCAGACTTCGAACTTAAACCTATATTTCAGTGACATGAAATTTTGTGGATATTCTGTATGGGACTTCCACCCTTACATATCTTTTTAGTCAATTTGTTAGATGACTGGCTTCTTTAGATGAACTTGGATCCTTCAAAACTATGAGACACAAGTTCCTAGGGAAGAGTATCGATTTCCTAAAATAGTTCCATAATCTTCTTAGTCCATATGGTATTCCTCAGATTATGTAGTATACTTTTCGTAGTAATTTGATTCTCTAAGTAGTATATAATCTTTTCGTTTTATTGTTATTTATAAATTATAACCTATAAAAATATGGTCTTTCTTCCCTTAATTCTTAGATAGAATACTTATAGATCCTACTGTTGCTTTTATTGTTTCTGTCTCAATTGTTTGTCACGTAACACTCAGAACTGATCATTCATGATCTCTTGATTAATGAAATTATCAAGAGTTACTGTGAAAAAAATTTGAGCACCCATGTATGGAGAGAGAAATAGTCCAATTTGTTTGCGATTTTGACGACATTAAAAGTGACTTGCAGATGTATAAATCGTCCATACTGGCTTATTTACTGCTCCTGTTGGTTCTGGGGATGGCCATTGTTTACCAAATTCGCGGAACCAATTTTCAGTCTCAGTCATTTAAGATTCATTTGGATGAAGTAACTGGATCGATTCCTAACAAAATAAAGGAAACTGGGGAGGCCAATATTCATTCTCATTCATCAGAGATTCATTTGGATGAAGCAACTGGA
>CAIGRL010120508.1:0-11690 GCA_903798325.1 Fraxinus xanthoxyloides | reverse complement strand
GAGATAATGATTAGTTATTCTTGACAAAGATTTGTTACTTTCTTTTTACACGGCACTTGTGATTTTATTCAACAAAAGGTTAAATATCTTTATCCCCCTTTCTTCCATTATCCTACTAAATTGTAAACTGACTAACAATTATATATATACTAGTTTTTACTTGTGCAATGCTCGAATTTCATTATTTTGAAGGTGATGTTAGTGTTTCATGTGTTAAAATCACATGAGAATTAGATGTGAATTTGTATTATTAATACACATATTTTGTATGAAAAAAACCCAAAGGATATTAAAGTGCAACATTTTATGCATTAAATACAATATTTGTTATATGATTAGATTCATACTCAATCTATAAAGAGTAGTGAGCAAATGCCTTTAAGGCTAAATTACTTTAGAAGTTTTTAATAAATAACAAATTTAAAATTATGGGGAAATCAGTGAATACAATGAACTTATTTTTAGACGTGATCTGATGCATTTAATTACAGAGCACAGAAAAATAGATACCAAAGTTCTGTAAGTTCCCACTCAATCCAATGTATATCCGTACTTTTAGTCTCCTAAAAATAAATACGATTTAAATTATCAATGAAGGGAAGTAATTTTCGACAGCTTGATGAGGAATAGAAAAATCACCATAAGTGTTGGTATCAAAAAGAGTGAAAGTTTTATAAAATGTGTGGTATGTGTTTGTCTTTTGTTGAAGTGTTTTAGATGCCTTATTTGTTCTAGCATATGCAGATTGGTAAGCAATAAAAAACTTCTTATCTGAGCCTTAGATTTCTCTTGTATACATATCAGCACAAATAACTTGTTTTCTTTTTTCAATTTTTTCATTGCTTCACCAGAAAAAATGTTCATTTGTATGAAGAGTTATTCTTGAAACAAGAATCAAGAGATAAAATGGAAAAAAAAATTCACAAAGAGAAAAATTTATTCAAGTTAAAGTGATAATATATCAACCTCATCAACAATCAGAGCGTCATATTGGGGACGCATTTTCTTCTTAGCATTAAGCTCACCAATAAATAATATTTCCTCATCTGTTAATATCTTTGTCAATAATATTTTCAAGACGGCAGCGGTGGCAATTCCTTGAAAGATGGGGATCGACATGGTAAGTCAAGTCGAGGGGGCAGCACCCCCGTGGGGGTTTGAGGGCAACACCCCTAACATGGATCGGTTGTATGGAATTGAATGTTTTCTAATGTTTTTGAATTAAATTATTAATAAGTGAAATTGTATTTATTGTTTGTGTAAAAAGTAAATAAGTAGAATTCTTGGCGAAAAAATAAGAAAAAAAATAGGGACCGTGTTCCGCATACCGCGGAGACATGGAGTGTGCGTGTCTCATTGCGCAATGGGCGCTACGCGGAGACAAACATTCTTTTTTTTTTCCTTTTCTATTAAATAAGATGTTTCAATTCATTAGCTTTTCCCTGCCCATGAATCGCCAGATTCACTCTTTATTATTTTACAACAAAAAAAGACCAATATCTCCGCACATTGCGAAGTTTCACTCTGCCCATAGTGCAAAGTTGAACTCCGCACACAATGCGGAGTAATCCTCCGCACCTTGCGGAGGTCATGCGGAGTTGAACTCTGCATAGTGCGGAGCTCTGCCGCTTGATTCCACCCAGGAATTTTCAAAAAAAATTAATTTTACATTTCTAAAATTACTAATTTAAAAAAATGAAATAAATAAATAAAAGAGAACCTCTACTAGTAATATTCAACTCAGAAATCCAACAACGAAGCTTCGGCAAAAATACCGACATAGGAAACTCTTCCTAGTTGTTCAGATTCCAGCTAAACAACAACGAAGAGAATTCTAGAATCAAACATTTAAATACGAGTAGAGCCTATTTGTCCATATTTGAAGCCCAAATAGTGTACAATTGAACTAAAGAAACATAAAAAAGTAGTGGAAACACATTATACTCCAAATTTACTTCATTCACTGCCCAAATACATCTTCACCAATTCATGTCAATTTTATTTCCTTATCATTGCATATATAATTTCATCGAACATTAGTTAACGGCAACCTATAGCTCACTTCTTACCACTGTCCCATTTTCGTCATAAGAGAATTGAAAGATATACCAAGAAGAATTCTATATATTGTAAATCTATATAAAGATGGACAAAAAACAATATTAGGACAATTCTGGGAATGTTGTTCCAGCAAACTTAACTTGTATAAGAACTTTCAAATAAATAAAAATTGAGCCGGAGACGACGAACAATGGAGGAGTGTGACATCACAAAATTGGTTGTTGCAATTTGTCGAGAGAGTCTACTACTTTTACTGCACCATGGTCTCGGAGTGAAATAAAGATCTTGGTTCCTCTCTTGTTGGTTTGCTTCTCCAATACGTACATGGAGAAGATATTTTACAAAATATCATCTGCAATACATTTGCTTCTCTAGAGAAAGAAGACATTTATTTATAAAATTTCAATTGTAGACTATCTTAGTGAAATCAATAAATACGGCTACGATTTTTATTTTTTATTTTTTGTCCACATATGGAATAGTGATATGTGAAGAGAATTCACAAATGAATAGTAATCCTCAAAGTCTTCCTTTGAAGAGAGAGTAGATATATAAACTACACTTTTCAAATCTTTATATATGTATCCCATTCCCTTCTTTTCTTGAGTACTCTTATACTTTACAAAATTAAAACAAACAAACAAATTCTTTTTAAAAGGGTTTGTGGAGATTTCAAAATACAAAAAGTCTAAAAATTGGTGAACACCAAGTCAAGGTTTTCAAAGATTTAAGGTAGGATTACGAAGGCCAATGACCCGGTTGACTAGAAAGGGTGTGAAGTTTCAGTGGATTGAAAAGTGTGAAAAATGTTTTTAGGAACTTAAGAATAGATTAGTCTCGGCTCCCGTATTGGTGGTACCTAAAGGTTTGGATGTGTTTGTAATTTATAATGATGCATCTAAGTAGGGCTTGGGCTGTGTTTTGATGCTACATGGACATGCCATTGCTTATGCCTTAAGACAGTTGAAGGAGTATGAGCAAAGCTATCTGACGTATGACTTGGAGCTTGCAACGGTAGTTCACGTCTTAAGTATATGGCATCACTATCTGTATGGAGGGAAGTGTGATATCTATACAGATCACAAGAGTTTTAAGTACTTCTTCACACAGAAGGGGTTGAACATGAGATAGAGATGGTTGGAGTTTATGAAAGATTATGACCGTACGATTCTTTACTATCCAAGTAAGGCTAATGCAGATGCAAATTCTCTTAGTAGAAAGACAATATCGCAGTTGGAAGCTTTACCGACGATACAAAAACATTTGATAAAGCACATGGAAAACCGAGATTAGAAGTTATCACACCGTCGGCTCAGACTTTAGCAAGAATACATGCGTTAATGATTCAACTTAACTTAAGGGATCAAATCAATAAAGCACAAAATAAGGATTCATTTCTGCAAATATTAAAGCTGATGTTGGTACAAACAAACGATTGGGGCTTGAAATATCCGCAAACAAACGAGATATTGGAAGAGGCTCGCTTAACCTCGTATGCTGCACATCCAGGTAGTGCGAAAATGTATCGAGACCTTCAAGATACATTTTAGTAGAGAAACATGAAAAGAGGAATTGGTTTGTTTGTGGATAAATGTATTGTTTGTCACCATCTCAAAGTAGAACATCAAATGTCATCATGACTATTGAAGTTGTAGGATATTCCCAAATGGAAGTAAGAACACATAGCGATGGACTTTATGGTAGGTTTTTCGAGGTCAGCAAGATATCATAATGCTGTTTGGGTAATGGTTGATCGTTTGACAAAGTCAACCAATCAAAGAAATTTTAATATGGAACAACTCACACGGTTATATATCAGAGAGATAGTCAGTTGCATGGAATATTAGTCACCATTGTTTCCAATAAAGACTCGAGGTTCACATCAAAGTTTTGGAGATGCTTACAAGGAGCCATGGGGGATAAAATTAAAATTTAGCACTACTTGTCATCCACAGAAGGATGGACAATCAGAAAGAACCATTCAAACTCTTGAAGATATGTTGAAGGTATGTGGTTTGGATCTTGACGGTAAGGAAAAGACATCTACCATTAGCAGAGTTTGCTTACAGCAATAGCTTTCAAACCAATATAGGTATGGTCCTATATGAAGCTCTCTATGGTAGGAAGTGTACATCCCCTAAACCATTGGGACGAGGTTGGAGATAATAGGATTTTGGGTCCTAAAATCATTGAACGAATAGTCAAAGCAGTTGACAAGATTAGAGTCAAAATAAGGACGGTACATGATCGACAGAAAAGTTATGCCGATAGGAAGATGAGTGATTTGGAATTTAAAGTGGGTGGCAACATTTTTCTAAAAGTAACACCAATGAAGGGTGTATTAAGATTTCGTAAAAATTGAAAGTTGAGACCACTATTCATTGGACCTTTAGAAATTCTCGAATGGATTGGTATTGTAGTTTATCGACTTGTCTTACCACCTGAACTAGCAGCAATGCACATTGTGTTCCATGTATATATGCTTAGAAAATATATTGTATAGACTTGTAATATAAAGAAGGTTCGATGATGATTTTGGATAGAAGGTTGTGCCAATTAAGAAATAGAGAAGTTCTCCTCGTCAGGGTTCAATAGTGAAATCATAGATCGTGACGAGTCAACTTGGGGGAATGAAGAGAAGTTTAAAACCAAATGTCCATAACTCTTCGCTTAGTTTAGGTAAATTTTCGAGGATGAAAATTTTGAAGGAGGGAAGATTGTAAAGTCCCGATAATTTTATGGAATTAAATTATTTGTTTTTATATGTTATATAGTTATATCTTGGGAAGTTGAAAGACTAAAGCAAAATGGGCTCATATATTTTTGCGTTAAATAATTAGATTTTTGATAGAGCGTGCTTTATATATTGATTTTGGGATCGTTGGGTACCTCATATTTAATCATGCGTATTAGTCTCGAGAAAAAAAAAGTTAAAGGAAAATTACTTAAAACCTTTCTTTTCAAGATTACAATTCAAAAACAAGGAAGGTGAATTTTACAATTAAAAAATCAGGTGGTAATATAGACTTAATAAATTTGATAATAAATATATTATAACCCACCATCCACCCTAATCCAAATTTTCGATCCCTGATGCCCCAATTCATCTCTCTCTCTCTATTAACCACACATATTCATTTTCTCCTTTTCAGTCTCTCTCTACTCTTGTCTCACCCCCACCATCAGTGAAGATGCCAGAGAAAAGGGAGCAGCGATGTGCTCCTCGTGAGGCCGTCGGAGAGGCTTCTCTCTATTTACTGCAGATCTGATACCACAAACTCCGACTACCATCTCTCTATTTGCTGCAGATCTAGTGGCTTTGAGTTAGGGATATTATGGTTGGTGTTGGTGGAGGCGCCTGGTGAATAGGAGAATTAGTAACCCTGTTATCCATATTCATTTGATTGATTAATTTAAACTAGGGACAATCATTAACTCCTTTTACGAATATGACATATTCCCTTGTATATGCTGCAGATGTAGAACTTCCAGGGACAACTACCAATCTCACAAATGGGTTCAAACTTTTATTTTTTTCACTACTTATTTTTGCACACTTTAGATTATTTTTGAAATTTTCTTATTATTTTTTTTTTTCAGATTATGCCTACCCGGTACACTTTCTCCAGCATTAGTAAGGGGAAAAGTTGTTTTTTGCTGGATGATCGACCTTTTTCAGTCGTTAGGAGTGCAAAGAAAAAAGTTATTTCTACGGTGGCCGTGTGGGCAAGTTGTTCTCTGCTTCTCTGAAGTGATTTTCTTATTGCAAATGTGTGGTTGCTTTAATTTTTAAAGTTGCATTTAGTGGTTTTAGAGTGGTTCCACTTGCAGCCAAGCTTTTATTGTGGAATGGGGATAGTTTCCTCGTGAATAGTGCATGTTCTTTGGGATTCATATTTAACTGGTCGTTTCCTGCAATGGCAATGTTATATTGGTTTTCATGGGATAGTCCAAGTTGTAAACAATTTCCGTCTCTTTTTTGTCTTCAATGGTGTTGAGTTATTGCAATACTTCGTTTGTGGTGTGAGCACATTAGTTTGTGGTGACCATTTGTGATCAAATATGTGTTTATTATGATTGGTTGTGACCAATTATGTGCTAATTGTGACTCGTCGTGACAAATTCTGTGTTAATTATGACTGATCGTAACTTGATTACATACAGTCATATTGAATACAAATTTGGCCACAATTAGTCGCGGATGACACAAACAATCACACTAAATACAAATTTGGTCACAATTAGTCACAGATGACATGTCAGTGACTTGATATTTTTAATTTTTGATTTTTTTTTTGCAATGTAGGGATGGTGTAGGTGGATCCATCGTCCGAATATTGTCGAAATTGGAACAATTGTAAGAATCGGAGGAGTCGCCAGAATAAAGCGGCGGCGAAAGGGTCATCGAAAAAGTCATCGGACCGGTCGCCAAAACTGTCCCCGGAGCGATTGGGGCGGTGGAGGTGGGGTGTGTTAATTATATTATATTAGAATTAAATATTTAATAATAAATTGATTTAAGAATTTATTATTTCATAAATAAATTTTTTAAAAAGACCTGATTTTTGAAATTTGAAACTTGTTTTCTTATTTTTAAAATAGTGATACTTAATATCTTATTTATGTATTGTTCCCAAAAGTTAATTCGGATTAGCGAAGCCCAAGTTATTGAGGTTGAGAGATTTTACCTTTAAATTGTATTTTATTGAGGTTAATTCTTATTTTAAAATTCCCTTTCCAGACACGTATAGTATGTAGGTTGTTTTGATAGATTTTAAATAGGATAATGCATGGTGGTTTTTTTGTTGGAATGAGATGATGCTTAGTTATTCTTGATAGAAACTCTTTTTTAACACGACACTTGTGATTTTATTCGACAAAAGGTCAAATATATGTATCCCACTTTCTCCCATTATCCCACTAAAATGTAAACCGACTAACAATTATATATATATATATATATAAATGTTATAAAACCAAAAGAATATGGAATAAGAGAAGAAAAATAGAGAGAGGTCAGAACTTTTGTGAATAATTTATTGAAAACCAATGTCAATAGTCATTCACAGATTGTAACATGTGAAGTGGACCACTTAAATCCCCTTGGCACGTGATTCTTGATCTTGAGCACTTTGAAATGATTGTCTAGTTAATTTGTATTATGGACCATGTATTAAATCCAATGGTTGGATTTAATATTGTGGTCAATTACCAAATAGCCATCATTTCATAGTACAATATTTGAATTTGAATTTGAATTCAAATAGTTATTTGGCTCTATAATTACAAGACTCATTCACTTGTTTTACTTGAACTTGGTATAGCAAAAGAGAGAAACCATAGAGAGGTAACCAAGTGGGAGAGATTCATATCTCCGATGAAATTCTTGGTGGCTTCCGGTGAATTATTTTTTCGATATATCCATTGTCATTCCTGTGGACAACGGTGCATGATCTGATGTGGCACAATTCTGAGCTCAACGTCATAGGACACTCCATTGGTGGCGTTGAAGAAGTTTTTGGTCGATTGGTTTGATTTTACACTTTGAGAGTTTATATTTTCGCATTGTAGTTGTAATAATAATTTGTACACTACATTTTTAAACTCTACAAATGGTATCAGAGCTTAGGCTAGTGGTAGAAAGTGTTACAAGAACCTGAAAATCAAATTGGAAGTCGAAGGGTTTGGTTTTGTAGAAAACAAGTTCAACCGAAACTTCAAACCCATTTTCTGGAAAAGCCACTCACCTAGTTGAGGAACAATGACCACCACAGGCTCTAGATGATGAGCAGAAGCTTCAGGTACAACACCTGAAACACACGCACTGTTGATGAAGGAAGCGTGTCAGCACCACGTGCATACAAAGAGGAAGCTTGTGAGGGCGGGTGGGAAGGAATCTACTGGAGGAGAAAAAGAATGTTTGTTCCTTGATAAATTTCTGATCTCCAAGTGGTGCTGGATTTCAGTTTGGTGCATTGTGGAAGCGGATATAACCTCGAGCAGAAAGGTGAAGTGGAGAAAGCTTTTCCGTTGGTGACTCGATGGTGTTTCTTGGGGTTGCAAGAACTGTTGGATAACTAAGGGCATTTAGTGGAGGCCCTAGATCGATAAATACTCACATCTCTCCGTAAATTATGAACCAACATATTGGTTTGCTCGATTTGCGCGTTCTAACACCCTTTCGAATTTACAATTGGGATATTGTGTTATTTGCTACCATATTGTTATTTGACTCTTGTGATATTGTCTCTGTGTTACTTGTTATGATATTATTGCTTGTGTCATTTTGAAAAGTAATTTATACATAAATTGGTTTGAGCTTGCATTTGTGTGTGGGTAAATTGGTTTAGTAAAACTTTTTCGAAAAACATTATTTTGCTACTATGCTCTCTCAAGTTGAATTGGCGCAATTCAATGATAAGAAATATTATTCCATTTGGAATAAAAAAATGAAAGCTATTTTAATCCAACAAAAAGTTTTTAAAGCTCTGACAACTCGAAAAAATATCCTAGATGTATTAAAAGCCAAATTGGATTAAATTACTGAGATGAGTGAAATTACACATAATTTGATTATATTGTGTTTATCTGATGATGTGTTAGGACAAGTTGAACAAATAAAATTGCCAAAGAGCTTTGGGAAGCACTTGACAAGCTATTTTTGGAAAAACCTCTTCCATACAAAATACATATGCTTAAATTCTTTCTAATTTTAAGCTGGACCCGAGAAAGGATCTTGACTCCAATTTGAGTGACTTTAAAAAACTCATTAAGTGTTTGGTCTACAATAATAAGAAATTTGATGATGAATATCTAGCGGTTATACTTTTGAATGCTATGCGGAATCCTATAAAGAAGTTAGGAATGCTATCACATTTGCTAGGGATACTTTGACCCAAGCTATTGTGCCTGATGTTTCAAGAGCTAGGGAGCTAGAGCTTAAGAAACAATTGAGGGGTAGCTCGAGAGAAGAGAGTTTGTTTGTTAGAGAAAGAAATGAGACAATGGAGACTACTTTCAAAGTAAGAAGGGCAGAGGGAAATCGAAAGGTAGGTCTAAGTTTAAAGATAAGATTGGTAAGAAATGATTTCATTGTGGTAAGTTAGGGCATTTCAAAAAAGATATTAATGACCTTAAGAAGAAACAAAGATCGCAACAGAGTGGTGATCATAACTTAGTTATTGTAGGTATTTCCCTTGATTGTCTACATGTTATGACTGGGTCACGAGATTTTAACACTAATGAAGATCATGCTCGTGATAACATATATGTCGTGAATGTTTCTATATTGACTTTGACACCGAGTGGATTTTAGACTCAAGTCTTGGTTTTATAATTTCAGAGATGTGAATTTTAGGAAAGTATACTTAGGGGATGATCGTACACATAATGGGGAGAGAGTAGGTGATATTGCTATTAGGGTGCATGCTGGAATTATTAGACCCCTTAGAGGTGTTAGGTGTGTCTCAGGCCTGGCAAGGAATCTTATTTTCTTAGGCACTCTAGAAGAAGAAGGTTATGAGTTTAGATTTTATGTTGGTACTTTAAAGATTTGTAAAGGGTCTCTAGTGGTTATGAAAGGTCCCAAGATGAATGTGTCATATGTCCTTCAAAGTGAAGCTTTATGCAGCAAAGAGACAATATTATCTTCAGTCTCTGAAGATAGATCAGATCCATGACATGGATGAGACACATTAGGAACAAAGGGTTGAAATATCTTAGTGACCAGAATTTACTTGATAAGGATAGTGTTACACCTTTGAGTTTTTGTGAGACGTATGTTTCTAGGAAAGTCTCACAGGATTAGCTTTGGGATGGGAGAACACAATACTAAGAAACTATTAGACAACATTCATGCAAATTTGTGGGGTCCAGAATAAATCTCAATATGGAGGGAACAAATTTCTTTTGTCTATTGTTGATGACCACTCGAAGAAAGTTTGGGTGCACCTCCTTAACTCCAAATCTGAAACTTTTAGTAAGTTTTATATTGTGGCTTGCCTTAGTTGAAAATCAAATGGAAAATGGTGTAAAGACTCTTAGGACAAACAATAGTTTAGAGTTTTGCAACTTTAAATTTGATAGTTTGTACAAGGGAAATTGTATAATAAGGCATGGGACTGTAAAACAATCTCCCTAAGAAAATGGCGGTGGAGAGAATGAATCGGATTTTAATGATAAAGTCAAATGTATGATGATTAGTATAAGGTTGTCTAAAGGTTTTTGTTGGAGAAGTCGTGTGTAGTGCACCTATTTAATAAATATTTCACATTCTAGTTCTATTAACTTCAAGACTCCTCAAGAGTTGTGACATGGAAAAACCCCAAATTTGTCACACATTAGAGTGTTTGGCCGTGTAGCTTATATACAACAGGTTGATGGTAAATTGGACCCTAAGGCTACTAAGCGTGTCATGTTAGGTTATTTAGAAGGAGTGAAATGATATAGACTGCGAGTTTTAAATGTGAAGGGCATTAAGATTATTAACAGTAGAGATGTGAAATTCAATGAATTTTATATGTCTTGCCTTAAAAATATAGACAGTCAAAACAAATAGATTGATGAATGAAAATCTTCTACTAGACAGAAGATAAAGTTTGAGGTGAAGAGATTTAATAATAATCCAGAGGATAGTGAAATCCAACAAAAATAAATATGATCAGGAAGCAGTGACATAACAACTTGAACTTGAAATTCATGAAATTGCTGTTCCTAATCAAGAAAAATCTACATGTACTAATTTGGATGATTACCAATTTGTGAGGGATGGGGAGAGAAGAGAAGTGAAGTCCAATTTGAAATACATCTATTCAAATCTAATGGAGTTTGTCCTAGTTTCAGGTAAGGACTTATAATTAGCTGAGCCGGCTTCATTTGAAGAAACGATTACCTGTAAAAATTCTGAAAATTGGAAAAATGCTGTGAGAGAGGAGATCCAAGTCTTTAAACAAAAATGAGACTCGAAAGTTGGTCGAAAAATTAAAGAATCAAAAGGCAGTCCATTGTAAATGGATCTATAAGTTGAAAGAAAGAGTATGACCTAAGGACCCTTTAACATATAAAGTTAGGTTGGCTGTGAGGGAAGTTAGGTTGGTTGTGAGGGATTTACTCAAAGAGGGGGGATAGACTATAATGAGGTGTTCTCACCAATCATTAAGTATAAAATTATTTAGTCTTAGCCTTAGTTGTCCAGTATAATTGGGAGTTTGAGCAACTAGATGTTAAGAAGACTTTTATTCATTGGGAGTTGGATGAATTGATTTACTTGTCTCAACCTCAAGGGTTCGAGGTGAGGTGAAAATTGGAACTTGTGTATTTGTTTAGAAAGTCCTTTGTTTGGTCTTAAACAAAGTTGATAAGTGCAATCTGTGCACTTTTTTGGATCAAATTACTAAGATTTTATGTTGTCCAATTATTAATTTTTTACTTAACTTAGGTTAATTTTCTTTTATTTTAGTTATGGACTCATTCGAAGTAATTGGAAAGAAAGAATGCTGAAATTGATTGAAATCTACAAGTTTGGTGATTAAAGTCTATACTAGAGAAATTGAAGGATTAAATTGCATTAATTCTACAAATGGGCCTGGACTTGCAATTTGACTGACAATTTAATTGTCACTTGAAATTCT
>CAIGRL010120485.1:0-54317 GCA_903798325.1 Fraxinus xanthoxyloides | reverse complement strand
CGACCCTTAACAATTTAAAACAAACATCCACTCTCTACATTTTAATTCCATGAAACATCATACCCATTAGTCAAAATTCATCTTTAGTGGACCACTTTAACTGACTAATATTCTTTAAATAATAGCACCACACGTTTTAATATATTACGTTTGGCCCCAAATATATTAGAATTTTCCAACATACTTTAATCCTGCCTGAGAGTACCTTTTTGTTGCCAACGATTCTGCCATGAGAGAAAGAGGATGAAGTTGAGAGACTCCTAAGGGGATAACAATTCATACGATTTAGTCAATTGAATGATTTATTTATTGTATTGTTTGTTTCATACTATAATTTGCCAATAATCTTTACTCTCTTCAAGATTTAGACGAGACGATTCAGAAAATCAAAAGATGAGTTTAGCTGCTATCCGTCTACGAGAATTGTAGCCTTCGATGAAAATACAAATCTTTCTGCATGTTTAAGAAAATTTAAATAAATACAGATGGTATTTCTCCATCTATACTTTCACGTGTGATGGTTATCACAACTTCCAAACCGTGCACCCTCACTGAAAATTATGCGCGTTTATACCTTGGATGAATAAATGAATCAAGTCTGCATGCTAACAATCCGCGACATTTCACACACACCAACGTATAGAATCACGATGCTTGATTTTGACCGAAGAAAGTCATTTTTTAATCAAATAATTGAGTTTTGTTGATTGCCTTCCTGTATATTCCTGATTGCTGCTATTATTATATCCAAACAAAATGACGTCCAAATCAATCACAAAAAAGTGATTGATTAGCACGGGATGGTTAATATCATGTATTTCAGAAGTGAGTCGAGAGAATTATTGAAAATAATCACTTACATAAACAGTAGAATTATGCTACAAGTACATAATATTTTACCTAATGAATGCCATAATGAACAAATGGCGACTTTCAAAAGTGAGTCGAGAGAATTATTGAAAATAATCGCTTATATATACAGTAGAATTATGCTACAAGTACATAATATTTTACCTAATGAATGCCATAATGAACAAATGACGACTTTCAAAAGTGAGTAGAGAGAATTATTGAAAATTCATTATGGCACCCATTAGGTAAAATATTATGTACAAATAGAATTTTCTTATACAGTATAGGGGCATTCATTTTTGTTGGCTAACCTACATTTGTCATAATGCGTTCAAAGCATTCAAAATACACATGTTAAAACTAAAAGAGTGACCAGAGAGTCTGCTTAAAAATTAAAATTTATTTAAGCCTTCAAAGTTGGTGCGTGCAGTTTTAGCTGCCACTGACTCTCATCATAACCTAATCAATACATATAATTTAACCCCGTATTTTGAATCCAATTGCTGCCAAAAGTGTGCCTGAAAATGAAAGAATACAACAGAAATAATCTCACAATGATTAATCAGTGAGAATATGATCTTGGAATTGGACAGAAAAAAACATTCAAATATGGAAGCTCATTGTCTTGCAGCCCTGCTCTAACTTCTGCCGTTTTAATGTCAGTAAAAATTAGTATTTAGCCATACAATGGTGTAGAGAAATTCTGAATAATCTGCAGAATATATAGCCTCCAGTAATTGCGAGAAAAGCTTCACTTTTCGTGAACAAGGGGGCTGTAAACTGGGTACCACATGTTGTCTTTCACATATTGCAAAATTTCCTCCTGCATTCAGCATAATTAAAAAAACGGTTTAGATCAATACAATCTATTATATGTTATACTTAGTTGTATTGAGTATTCCCGAAATTCATAAGGTTTGGAATGCCGTAAAAGGTTGATCCGTTCTTTCTTGGTTACTAGATATACTTTCTTCCCTTTATCAAGGCCAAGATTCGATTAAACAGACCTTTGACATGTGTGACAGTTCTCTGGATCCCACATCGCCACGCCCTTCAGCCACTTCTTCTACAACAGCTGTCCTCAAAACGGCAGCTCCAACTTCAGCTGTAATATCCCGAATACTGACCGTAGGCAAACCATATATTCAGTAGAATTCATAAAGCAAAAGGGTCATCCAAGTGGAGATATATTGAAAAAATTCCTGAACAATTTTTATGAATCAAAAGATAACGAGCTATTTTCCTCTTTCATTGGAAAATGAGAACATAGACATCTCTACTTCAGAAATGGGCACTTCAATGATGCCTCATCAGTCATAGAAGCTGAGTCTTACCTATCAATAGATGGATACAAGACACCTCTTTGAATTTCATCATCTGTCATATAAGATGCAAGACTGCACAAACAAAACCACATTAGTAAGATATCTTAGCCAAAAGTAGGCTATTTTTACACCATTATGGCATGTCTGGTGGACTGGACTGGACTAGACTAGACTAGACATATGAGATAGTGTGATAGTCTTTTTCTCTTTAAATAGGCCATATATGGTGGTGATTTCTTTTCTTTTGAATCAAACAATGGTATGATAGTCTGCTTGATGAATACAAGTTAGGGACCATGTTACCACAGCTTTAAAAGGTTGACGACCCTAGTTCACATTTGATTGGTTGGGGACTCATAGGTCGCAAGTTACCCAAAAATGACTTGAGCATGGAACTGGAAGACGAGGAAAAAATGTCTATTTCTTTGATCTAGTAACTATTTCTTTGATTTAGTAATTTGAACATACTCAAATCACCTATTCAATTATAAAGTTTCACCCATTCTCTTAAATTCTAAATTCCATTACACGTGGGTCATTTAAACTATAATGTCAAACTTCTACAGTTTTCATGTAACGTGCATCCTCCAAATCTTCAAATGTTTATTTTCCTCATTATATTCATCAATTTTTAGAGGTCCTGGAGAAAATTAGTTGGTTCAGATTTTACCCCGCAAACAAAATTGTACCAAACAAGCTGTAAAATTAGTATAACCAGGCAGCATGAAGCAGCTTGCCAAAGGTGTTATAACCAAGTTTACCACAAGTTGGAAGTTCCACAAAATTCCAATATATATTGACCTCCTTAAAGGACTAAAATGTCATCTACCCTGTCCCATTTTTATTTTTTCTTAAGAATGGAGAAATCACAGCCATATAGTTGGCCTATGATTGAACAAATCTTGTAAGTATAAGAGAAAGGAATAAGAAGTCCTATAGATCTTTTGAATAATAAGTAGCATGGAACATCATAACAAAGGTTGGAGGCATAGAATTGTTATAGCATACCACTCAGCAGCTGCTTGCAACATGCCATCAGTGATAATACGAGCACCAGAGAGAAGAGCTCCTAACCCAATCCTAAATGAGCAAAAGCGTAATTTAGAGAAGTAGAAGAAAATTAGAATATATCTGAAACAATCTGTAGGAATTATTACAGACCCGGGAAAGAGGTACATGTTATTTGCTTGATTCACATGGCCTATTTTTCCATTCCCTGTCCAGAAATGTTATGCAATTGGTACTCATCATAAACATAAATAAGCATGGAAATGCAGTGGTGGTTACAAATAACAAGCAGCAGCTCACTTCTTTTCCCTCCACCACAAAAAATGGGAAAGAATATGAAGTCGATAATTCACAGTGGAAGAGAGGGCTTAATTGATTAACAACAATTATACAACGCCAATAAAGTAGCTATCTATAGAACAAAAATAGTACCAAGATTAACATCTGCAAAGGGGCTCCCACTTGCGAATACTATATTTTCACCAGCATGGTTGAAAGCCTCAACAGCAGTACATTCGGCTGTATAATAAAGCATGTACAGAAAAAGTTCAAATGTTCAACAGAAGTATCATAAATGCCTTCAATGAAATATATTCATGATTAAGAGCTTCTAGACAAACCATTTGCTGTGGGATTTGACATTGCAAAAATAGCAGGTTTAGTGGAGTCCGACTCTCGCATAGCCTTAAGGACCTGATTAAAATCCCAAGAAATAAGCAAAGAAAAACCCTTGTCCTTTTGTAAATTTGAAAACTTTCAGTAATACATATAATACAGTGAATCAAACTTTATGCAATGTCAACCTCCTCATTAAAGACACCACCTACTCCAGACAAGCCAAGAAGCACATGAGGCCTAACCTTCTTGACCTGCATAAAGTCAATTTTCTGCAGTTATTGTCTAACACATGGAATCCCTTACTCGTAATGATGATAAAGTCATCCTTACACCATATGGCTTAGTAATCTTTATATTCAAGCTAACAAGCTTTGCCAATGCATTAGTTCCTTTCCAAAGTATATCATACCCTTCGCAGCTCTATCTGATGTTGCATAAAAAAGAAAACTTACCACTTCATTAAGACTGGCTCCCTCATGAAGTCCTAGTCCTTCAGTTTCTCCTTGGGTTTTGGCAAAAGGCGCAGCTGCAGGATCAATATCTTTTCTCTCTTTCGTTATAAGACCCTGCAGTTGTACATGCTCAAAATACATTGGAACCAAATTCGAATGAAAAACCTATGAGGGAAATAAATGCAGAATGTAGTAAAGCAATAGACTTCATATTCGTACAGTACAACTGTACAAATGAACCCCCCACCACCCCTTTCTCTCTCCTCTCCCCTGGTTGGAGGGAAGGGATAACAAACTACAGCCAAAATGTAATATGTTTATCAAGGAAAAAAGAGACCATTATTTTGTAATAAGATAATAAAGTACCGACTTTTTGCCTATCCACTATGTTTTATGTTTTTTCCAAGGGTTGTGCTACATGTACATTAGCATGTACATAAGGGTGTCCATTATGGACACCCGGCGCTCCCCTACTGGAGGGAGTGCCGGCCCGTCCATTAAGGACACCCTTATGTACATGCTAATGTACACTTAGCATTTTCCTTTTTCCAAATAATAGTGTTGATGAACTCTCTGATAAACTGCACCTTTCAAGATGACTAAAGACAAATCAACTACTGCTCAAATTTGTGAAACCATACATCTTTGTCAAGCAGGAAAAAGTGAGGATCTGCCTCCGGTCCTGCCATTCTGGAAACAGCCTGTAAGGCCATTTTAAGAACACCAAGCCCAGCACTGCAATTTAGACAGTAGGGTAAGAGAATGAAGAAGAGCTTCCAGGGACCATTTCTGTTTTTAATTAATGTCATGAAAATACAGCCTCTTTACCTTCCAGCTCCAACCACAACTATTTTTTGGTTTGCAAAATCAGTCAATGGCCGTCCCTGTGCTCTAACTGTGCCAAGTAGCCCAGCCAATGCAACACCAGCTGTTCCCTATAATAGGTAATGATAGTTACAATATGCCATGCGCAATAATACAATCAGAAGTCTTTATTGAATAAGTATATTCTATCCTCGCACAGAAATAGCGTGATCTAATTCTAATATTTACCTGTATGTCATCATTGAACATGCAAAACCTTTTACGGTAGCGTTCTAGTGTTTCAAATGCCCACTTCATTTGGAAATCCTCAAACTGACACGATTGTTCCAACCAACAAATTATTAGTACAGTATTTGTCAAAAAAAAATATAAACTAAACTCATAGATTAAGAACTAATGGACCTGCACAACAGCCTTCGGCCAACGTGCATGAACAGCTTCCATGAATTCATCGACAATTGACAAATATTCTTCTCCTTCAAGTCTAGGTTGTCTCAGTCCTAAATCTGCCAAACTACGATCATGTGAAACATAATTTCCTTCAAAATCTAAGGTTCAGAGCTTTTACTACATCTAATCTCCAGTTTCTTTGCTAAAGATAAAACAAGAAAGACAAAAACTTCAATCATTTCAATTTTATGAAAAGAAGGGGAAAAAATGAGTTCATATCTATACCTAGAACTAAAGATAAACTCAGATTAGAATTCCAATCAGTGTGTCTGATTCAAAACTATAAATTAAATCTTTACTAGTGGATCTTTTGATGGCAAAGAGTCTTAAAAAGAATTTTTCACGAGTTTTTCTTTCGTAAACAATTGTGGTGTTATTTAGGCCCTGTTTGTTTTAGATTAAAATCAAATTTGAATTTAAATCAAAGTCAAACAATCAATATATTAACCACATCTTTAATTGATCCCACAGCTTTTCAACCACACATTTCAAAAACTTCTATCATAATCCACTAAAAATCTAATTTTAATCTCCACCAAACACCCACTTACATTCAAGCACAATTATTTACTTGTTTTTGTTAAACAATTTTATTGTTGTCTTGTATGAATCTATACTTAATTATTTGTGGCTTGTTGCAAATAATTATTGGTAACTTTAAGAAATCTTAATCACCTCCCCTCTAGTGTGGTCTTAGTTTTACTAGTTAAATAATACAATCATAGGATACTAGTCATTAAACCAAAAGTCTGCAATAGCAAGAAGTAATTGAAAAGCAATACATGAAGCAAGGGGGAATTGATAAATGAATTTCCCCATATGACTCCACAGAATGCATAGGACTTGTTCATCAACAAGTAAAACGGACAAAGGAACAACATAGTTAAAAAGAGAATAGATCGAACCGAAAACAGAAGATGGACAACCTTGACCAAAAGCAAGAACAAACCACGAGAGACACTTCGAATAAAAACTCAAGCAACGCAATAGGACCACTGATCATCCTCCACGGCAACAGAATCAACATTGGGAACAAACTTCTCATCATTGCAATAGTAGTAACCATTGCCCCCAGCAGCAGTCAGGCTGCAAGATGATGCAGCCACCAGATATGGCATGTTATCGAAATACCGGGCAAGGCCACTGGCCAGAGCCATGCAGCCATTAGAATCGTCATTACCATTGTTGGCAAGCTCTTCTGCACGGTGCTTGAGAGTCTCGAACATTAGATGGGGCTCAAAATGCATCATCCGTAGCACATCACCACAGGATGGACCAGGGGCAGCGTGAGTCACAGCAAAGCTGTGTGGACCATTGCGCTGAGACACGCGCACCACACTTGGGCCTCCAAACAGGTTGTGAACCCCCCCAAGTGCCTCCTCATAAGCCCCACCCAAGAACATCCCCAAAAAGTAGCTCCCACCATCACCATTAATACAACCATTGCCTTCCAATTCATGCAGAGGCAAGCTAGACTCACCTCCTATGAATTTGTCGATCTTCCCATCACTATCACATGTCAAGTCTGATAAAATCCCTCTCACTGCAGGACACTCATCTAGCCTGTGTATTGGAATAATAGGAAACAACTGGCCAATGCCCCAGAAATCAGGAATAGAGGTAAAAACTGATAGATTCACATGGTAAGTGCGGACAGAATCAGGTACCCCAATCTCCTTGGAAACCAATTCACAAAGGCCATCAACTGCAGCCAGCTGCTCAATCCCCAAGGACCCTTCTTTGAATTGCTCTACACACCTCTCTTTCAGCTGCTCTGCATAAAGCAAACAAGTATCTTTCTCACCGTGAACTGCAGCAGCAGATAAATTCCGATAATCAGCAAGAGCATCATTAGGAAGCCTCTCGACTAGGTCCTGAAGTCCGTTAAAAGACATTGGAGAAGACTGATAGGAACTTGCAGAAACGGCTTCGAACAATAGAATTGAATGATGAGAAACAATGGCACGGCCGCTTTCACTGCAAAGCACTGGATGTTTCACGCCCTTACGGTCACATACTAACTGAACAGCCTGAACAACAGCTGAAGCATACTCTTCAAGACTGTAACCAACAGAAATATCGGAATCCTGAGATTTTGAGCCATCATAATCGATTCCAAGGCCTCCGCCAATATCAATGACTTTAACACAAGCACCAAGACGGACTAATTCACAGTAGATTTGAGCAGCCTCGCCGACACCATCGGCGAGTAAAGCAGTTGATGGAATTTGAGATCCAATATGGAAATGCAGCAACTGTAAGCAATCCAGCATTTCGTAATGTTCGAGCTTCTTAACAACGCGAAGAATCTGAACGGTTGTCAAACCAAATTTCCCTTTCTCCCCGGAAGTGGACCCGAAATGTCCAGAATGCTTGGTCCTCAGCTTCGCTCGAACACCAATTGCGGGACGAACACCAAGTTTCTGGCTGATATCAATTACAAAATCCAGCTCTTCCTCTTGTTCAAGCACAATTACAGTGTTTAAATGCAGCTTTCTAGCAACCAATGCAAGAGAAACGTATTCTGCATCCTTAAATCCGTTGCATACCAGAAACGCCTCCGGGCTTCCCTTACAGAGGCAGCTCATGGCTAAGAGAAGCTCCGGCTTGGAGCCCGCTTCAAGCCCGAAGCGGAAGCCCGACCCAAATTCCACAATGTCCTCAACCACGTACCTGTCTTGATTGCACTTCACGGGATAAACGCCCTGGTAATGGGCCTCATAGCCATGCGCTTGGATAGCAAAATTGAAAGCTGACTGCAGAGATTCAAGTCGATTTTTTAGCACATCTGGGAACCGCACAATGAGAGGGAGATGAAGCCCGAGCCCGCCAGAAGATTTCGGCTCTGAGACCTTTTTCACCACCTTGAGGAGATCGATCTCCTGGTGGGCCAGCGTCCCAACACCATGAGGGCGGATCGAAATGTTGCCAGATGAGTTGACGGTGAAGTAAGGGGCACCCCACATGTCGACCCGGTAGAGTGCAGCGGACTGAGCCAGTGCCCAGGTGGCAGGCATGTCAGTAAAGGCGGCGGCGGTGTTTGGAGACGGAGGTTCGCCGGAGGAAGAGAACACCTCCGACGTCGGAAGAGCGCTTTCCCCAGAAAAGGCGTAGCCAGGAGGAAGCGATACAGAAGCGTCTGCGAAGCAAGCCAAGGCTGGCATCTCTTTTCCGATCCGAGAAAAGAATCAAAAAAATGAAAATTTCACAAAAAATTAGAATTATTTTCACGATTTTTAAGAATGATTTTGTAACAGCTGGGGGCTTTAAAACCCGCCGAGGCCGGAGCCCCGGCTACCCCCTCAAAAGAAGCAAAAGAGGACCTGCGTCACAATAGAACGAGAGACACGCGCACTCTTAAACGACCCAAAAATCCCCACACCTAACGCTCAGAAGAAGATAATTTCAACGCCACAAGTTGAAAAAAAAAATGTTAGAAAATGAATCAGTAACAACTCTAAATCCCTGTATCGCACCCCACCATGCAGATCCAAAAGCAGAAATGAAGAATTCCAATTTAAAAATGAAAGAGATTAAGGAGTTGAGATTGACGGAAACCTAACGGCGTCAGTTAATCAGGAAAATGGAGAATTCTATTCGAAACAGAGGAAAAAGGAACGGGTTTGAGGATTCGAGATTTGACGTTAGCCTAATAGAGAATCTGTGGGAGAATTCCAAAATGGCAGTAAATGAATGGTTAGTGAGCGAGAATTGCATGAAAGGTGAAGTGTATTTATATAGGAAAAAGGATGGGGATTCTGGACTGGGCCGTGGGCCCACTGAATTAAGAATTAATATCTGATTTTTGGGAAATAATTTTTTTCTTTTTCTCTTTTTATGTATTTTGTGGGTCAGAAATTATTTCACGGCAGTTAATCGGCGTCGGGTTGCCGCGTGTCTAGAGAATATGTGGGACCTATGTTTTGGCTCTTGCACTCTCTCTACCTTCAATTCCTAACTGACAACCAAACGGACCTTTGTTAACGGCTGGCACATGAGCGTGTGTTTGGTTAAGTTCAATCTTTTTTCACTTATAAGTAACTTGTAGCCAAAATAAGTCCTTTTTTTATTGATTTTGTTTTTGAGGTTAAGTTCTATTTTATAAGGTGTTCCAGCAATAAATTTCAGATTAATTGTGCTTAAGGTAAATTTTAAGTCTTAATTCTAAGCAATAAAGAGTTTGATTGCATCTTTTTTACTAGATATAATATTCAGGGAAACAATTATGACATCTACGTTATATCAAACTTACATCCGTCTAAATATTTATAAACAATCTCGTGTTCAACATGAATAAGAATTGTGATAAATTGAAGGTCCAATTGTGATGTCCTTAATCAAATTTAAGAATTGATCCAATCAATTCCCACATGTTACAATAGAGAAATGTTGAAGATGAAAATTTGAATTTGGGTTTTTCATACAAGCTTACAAAAGAGGAAAGTGGGAGGAAGGATTTTTTCGATTTAGAATTTTTATAAAGGAACTATGTGAGACCACAAAAAACAATAATTAGATACATTGAAAAGTATATTCAATTGATATCTTCAATTTTTTGTACTTGTTAGGAATCTTCGTCTTAAAATGCTCGATAAAAAATTTGGAAGATAGACAACGACTCATAGGGATGGCAAAAAAGTTCGTCGACTTGAGTTTGGCCCGAAAAAAGTCAGAGTCGAGCTTGGTGGCCCTACTCAGGCTTTTTTCAGGGGAGCCCGAGCCTGCCACAAAAAAAATAAAAAAAATAGGCCTACTCGGCCCTTTGCCGGAGCCTCATTTTTTTGGCTGAGCTTTTGCTCGGCTTGGTTCGGGCCCAAAAAAGTTCGGTCCTGTTTCGCTCAAGCCAAGCTCGAGCTTCGAGTTTCGGCTAATGGCTCAGCTCGTTGACATGACTAACGACCCACCACGAACCTTGAGGTATTTTCGGACGAAATGTCTACAAGTGTTCAATTCAGTGAATATAACTCTTGTTTCAAATCATTCCAAACTTGCCCAACTTGCAAAAATGAAAAAACCTTAACGTGAGGGTTGCGTGTGGTTTGTTCCAAAATGATTGTACTAATGGTGAAATTTTCTTTAACTTCGTCATCATATTCTTCGATAATATATTATATTTTAAAATATTTATTCGTTTATGATGATATTTTGATAGTATATGAAATTCATGAATTAGTATAGAGAAAAAAAGGACGCAGTTGGAATGAGTCACCCACCTGCCTCAGTTAGCGTTGTCCCCAAAAAGAATCTCTCCCTTTTTTTTTTTTTTTTGTGAAAGAGTCAGGCTTTTAATTTAATTCAAATAAAGGACCCTTTTAAACCCACAAAACACGTAAAGAAATAAGATAGACACCTGCGAATGGAAAACTTGTAAAAGGGGCCCTTTTGGTCTGAACTAAACTAAATTGTAAAATGTCTTTCACGTCCACGAATAATTTTAAAGCAAATCCTAAGTTTCAAATCGGTTAACCGACCAATTTTCAAAGTAATGACACATTTTGAATAATAAAAGGGACTTTTGGTGGACCGAACGCCGGCATAGAAAGGTAAGACTAATTGGTCCAATCCAACCTTGCATGTGCATTACACCAATGTTGAACAAGATTTTCTTAATTGAATGAATAATTTTTATTTCAAGATGATGAAAAGAATTAGGATCCGTTTGACAGTACTTTTGCTATTTTGATTCCCAATTAATCTATCTTAATTGGTGTTTTATAAATTGGTATTTAAAATAATTATCTCTTCTGAAAACTCTTTAGAGAAAATCATACTGGATCGACTTCATTTAAAAGTTGAAGTATTTTCATGAAATTAACCATACAGATCAAAAGCAGTTTTTGAGTTTCAAAAATTCGTTTGACTTCTCGAAAATCATATCAATCGGCCCCTTAGAATTTTTCATATTGACTAAGGTCCAACATGATTGTTGAATGCCACGTTAGATGGCTCATGTAGACGTTGATCCTTTTGTTGCCCGTGATCCAATTTTTTGAGAATTTTCACAAACAAATGAAAGCGAAAACGCGTTTCCTTTTTGGCGGCATCATCTTGTTGATGCGATTTAGTGATTTGGGGATGTGTAAACAAATCGTGGCCGTTAATTATGATATGTAATTATGTATGGTCTAACTAATTGGGATATGCTTTGGATCCTATGGACAAATGGGTGTGGGACTTTTCGTAGATTCTTATGATTGCAATCACATGATAAAAAAGTCGAAAAATGAAAAATTAGATTTGAGAAATCTTGTTTCATTGAATACTTAATACCCAAGATTCACGTAATTGCAAACGTGTCAATTTGTCGGTTTTTCATTAAGGACATGTTTGGCAAAGTTTATAAGTGCTTTGTTGATTGAGTACATAACAAGGGAGATTTCATGAAAAGTGAAATCGACGTCAAAAGAAATAATTTCTTCTTAATGTCCATTTTCAAATAAGTCTGGATCAATTTTGAGTGGAAGCACTTCAATAAGCGAAACTCATTGGCTTTTCACCTGATATAACATACATTTCGTAAGATCCACAACTTATAATCTCATAAAAGCACTATCAAAATAGCAATTTTAAGTGCTTTTGAGGATTCATAGCAAATAGCGTGAGTGAGAGTAATAATATTAGCCCCTGTTTGTTTCTTATTTTCTGTCAACAAAAATGAATTTTTGTACGTTTTTTTTAAAACATTTTGGGGACATTGTGAGAGAAAATGGTCGAAGAAAAAGAAAAAACGGTTGCACATGTTTGTAACGGTAGTTAAATGCATTAAAATGAGATGAAAATTGGAAACAAACAAAACCGTTAGTCTTTATAGATCAATTGTACAATTATAATAGAAAATTAAGAATCGGCTCATTACTCGAACAATATTTTAAGGACTATTTTCTAAGTGTGTAACAATAAGCTAAAATCAACAACTCACTTAGCCATTAATCCATTTTATTTATCATTTTCGTTTTAGAAAAAAAGGATCTATGAATATTAATTTATTTGTACATAATTTATTTACTAAATATTGAGACAAGTGCAACGAATCTCCTCAATTTGATAATTAATTTATTATGTACAAAAATTTATTGAAAGGAGGACCACATATTAAAGTTAATAAAAAAAATCCCAGAAAGATTCAGAAGGTGCAGATGGATGCGAGATAATATAGTCCAATTGGCCCCCCTAGGATACCGTTATCCTTATCTACAACGTTCGGATTTTCCGATAAAATTTAATTCATAATGGACACATGAAATCCCTTTATTGAGGGTGCCTTGGGCCATAGCATTTCCCAAATTTAAATGATATTAATGTCGTTAAATTTATCGTGAAAAATGTACACACAAATGTCAAGTTTCGTGGACATTAGAACAATCGGCGATACAATGACTAAAACCATTACGACCCTTGAGTGAAATTAAGATTTGGAATGTGAGATGTCACGGAAATAAAATTTTGACCAAGTAAATATGAAAAGAGTAATATTATTCATTCTCGGTGGGGTTACAAACACAGACTAGGTGACTCTAAGTAATAAGTGAAATTAAATGACTTATTTAATTCTACTTATCATTTCATGTCACATTTACATCACATAAACCGTGTTTGTAATTTCAGTGGGGATAAATAGCATTGTGCATATGAAAAACATGTTTGCCTTGAGTTGTAACCATTACGCTTTTTAGGTAACTGTCCCAATTGCAACCAATAACCAACTACGATTACGTCGTAGAAGAGTTGATTGCACATAAAACTATAGCAACAATCTTCAATCATTTATTTGACGTGGGACAAATGTACAGTGTTACAAGAATATGATTCTGGGGTTACTATATGGAATTAATAATAAATATTATCTCAAATAATAGTGTAAATTTGCATCACTCATCTGGTTTTCTGCAAATCTGATAGCCACTAAAAGATATGAAGTAATGAGGTTAGGCCAACTTAATTTCTTTACATACTTAAAAGAGAACTTTATTCAAAAGAGAGGCTCTGGAAAATTTAGCCAATGTTTGTCGTCCTTTAAAATTTTAAATTGTTTGCTACAATATCATTCTCTACCACATGTTCACACAATAAAATATTGTACACATGAACATTAATTTCAAAAGTCTTTTGGGACCGTTTGATAGTTAAAAGTTGTTTCAGAACATATTTAGATAATTTTCTAAAAGTGCTTTGGGTTTATTTGGTATTACTTTCGAAAAGTCAAAATGAACTTTTGAAATCCAAAAGCTTCTTTTGGACTCATTAGGCTAATTCTACGAAAGTGTTTTGGTAGTTAGAAAAGTTTTTAAAGGAAGTTAGTTCAATATGACTTTCTCTAAAAGTACTTTCAAAATAGGAAGTGCTTTTAAAAATTAATTTTTAAACAAAATTAAAGAGGCTTCCTCCAAAATATCTTCTACAGGAAATAAAAACATAAGCAAAAGCTATGTCAAACTGGCTCTTTGTCTTGATAGAAGAGCTTTTAAAGAGAATTAGTCTAAAGTAAATTCCTCGAAGAACTCTTAAACAAAAGAAAAGTAGATACAAAAACCTTGCCAAACATGCCCTATAATTGAGTTGGCAAGTTAAATCGAATAGCATCGAAGAACACACCTAAAAAATGTGTTAAATATTGTCTCTTCTTACCTCTGTCTAATTATATTTAGCCTTGTTCTATGGGGATTAAAATAAAAATTTTAGTAAATTTTAATAAAAGTAAATGAAATGTGTAGTTAAAAAGTTATGAATATCAAAAAATGTATGGTCAAAATTAGTTGTTGATTTTGACTTAAATTAAAATCTGAATTTAATTTCTACCAAGTAGCGACTTAAGTTAACATTTCAAAATATTATTTTCTCAAGTATTATTTTCTGTAGTAACAAAATAATAAAAATAGGCCTTTTATCATAAAGAGAGAGAATTTTAATGATAAAGAATGATGTAATGGTGTTGAATCTTCATCCTCCATTAGCTCTAGAAGATGGTTTGTTTGGTCCCATTAGCTCTAGAAGATGGTTTGTTTGGTCTTTAAAATACCAAGAGAAATAAATATAATATGACTTTCTGAATTAAAAATAAAGAAAGGGGTTGCATAAATTAAATTAAACAAAAAGAGTGTCCAGTCATGAAAAAGAAATGAACTTTAATTAGTTGCGAATTAAAGAAACATTTTTCTAGGCACCAAAAAGACATGCCCAAATGTCCATCTTTGCGTGACTTATTGACTTAAATCCTGAGGATATGACCTAATTTCCACATAAAATATAGCACGTGTAAAAGTTACATGAGCTACATAATGACACAAAATATCGGACCCTGACCAAATTTTTTTAGGTTATCCGCCAATAATTGCTCGCTTGCGTCCTACCTAACCTTGTTGCGTCATAATTCATGTTCAATTTCTTGGTCGAACAAATTTAAAGCCACAAATTGCTAATTTTCTTTGACATTTGCAATAAAAATCTTCATACGTATGGAGATGGATTGCAATAGATATAGTTTAAGTTTTTCAATGAAATATTTCTATGTAAATATGATAACAAATCGAGTCTTGCAACGTCGTTAATTATCTCCAATATAGACATCGCCTTTTCATTTTACTCCTTCATTGCTATTTCTTCTTGAAAAGAATATGGGATGCTCTTCCTCGTCTAGATGCTAACTTCTCTTCTTCCGCCCAATGTAGATTTTCGGGTTTGACCGATGAATATGATCGTGCTCATAATTAAATCGAAATTAAATATTTGTAGGGCGTCATTGCCCCCAATATAGCAATATTTGTCATGTGAGGACGAAACTATTTGGTCTCCAACTTGGACAAGCATTTCTCCAATAGTAATTTTTCATCAATTACAATAACAAAACATGATCTAATAGTTTCATTTCATTGCATATCTTCTAGTTGTTGGTTGTGGCACGTCTCAGATTATTCTTAGAGGTCGAAATAAAGTGAGCCACAAGTTGGTTTCTTTTGCTAGGTTTGATAAGCTTTCGATTGGGTGGGCTAATTGTATTCCTCTCTGTATTTCGCACCGACTGTTTGTGACAACTAGATTTTAATGAAATAAAATAAACAGAATTTCTTAGAAATTGTTCTCTTTGTATTTTAAATTTGTGTTTTGAATTTTGAATTCATTTTGAGTTTTGTGTTTTGAGTGTCCATTTTGAGAATGTAAAAAATGTGTTCTTTTTGATATTTTGAAAAATTATTTTGAAAACACTCGAAATGAGTTTTGAAATTTTTTGTTTAATTATAACTGAAAACACTCAAAACGACTTTATCATTTTGAGTTTTCTTTATAAATTTTTAACTTGTTTTCAAAAACACGTTTTCGAAAATAGGAAAGTTGTTTTCACTGTTTTGAAAAATCAAAATCAGAAAACGACTTGAAAATGGTAAAGAGACATAACTTTAATTTTCAACTCTACATTAATAGAATGAAGAGATTTAAACCAGAATTCGAAAATAAATGAAAAGGATCCAAGCAAACTTAATTATTGAACAAAGAGAGGATCAAATAAGAGTTAAGAAGCTGCACCAGAATAATAAAATATCTAAACTGCAAAAACTCAAATCTTCAAATCACAAACTTCAATTGAGCAAAGCTGAAATAAATTAAAACAAAATTGCCAAAATGATCATGATCTAGATGAAATCTCACGTTTTAACAAAACTGCAGCTTTTCGATGATCAATTCTCATTTGGCATTAAAAATCGCTCGAGTTTCAAAACTGGCGCTAAGAGAATGAAAATGTAAAAGTTTCTTCCTCATGATACAGAATAGAGGCAGATCCTTCACAGACTAATTTCTCAAAACACGATTTCACTTTCGAACACCTCAGCTGTGGTACAAGAATCATAGCCGCATTATGCTGGCCCTTAAAGTTAACTGTAAAGGGATGCTCTTCTACTTCTTCTTCTTTGATTTACTGGACACAGATTGAGTATAGGCAGTTCCCTGAGCATTTAGAGACAAGTTAGTTGTGAAACCCTTTTAGCTTTCGTGTAAACTAACATTTGCAGGATATGATGAAAACATTGAATTTTCAAGAACATAAAGGTGTTCCAGACCCATAATTGAGTGAAAATTGTATCAATGGTCTGTAACCTATTGCCCTAGTAGCAAGTTGATCCCAACCTTTAAAGGGAGAAAATTGGTTGTCAACTTTTCATTATAGTTACACGATTAGTCCCAACAAGCATCTGTTACATTGTCACCTGGCAATTTAGTCCCCAACACTGGGACTGATTGTGCAACTATAATAAAAAGGTTAATGATTAACTTGAAATTCAGTAATGGGTTGGGCACCAATAAAGAGTGATTTTCCTTATTCCTTGCGTCAAAGTGAATTACCCCAGTGCACATTAATTTGGAAAGAATGCATTTTTTTGGTTGATGTGATGGAGAATATGTGGTTGAAAAAGAAGGAAAGTTATTGATGTGATGAAAAATATTTTTTATAGAAAAATGTGTGGTTGAAAATGAGTAGAAGAATGAAAAAAATAATGTGATTCAAACAGGGCAAATTCAAAGAAAATGCAAAGTTTCAATCATGTGGAAAATATATACCTGCAACCACTCATCCAATGAGGCATCAGTCGTCCCAGTTCCAACTTCCACCTTAGGTGCCCTCTTGGTTTTCTAGTTATCAAGAAAGAGAAAACCGGAAGGTGTCATTCACTATCTCAGTACAGCACATTGTGCAGCTTTTGTGAAAGTGATGTACGAGCATAAAATTATGTAATCACCTTTGAGAAATGATGTATCTGATTACGTATCCAAAATCCAAGAAGACCGAGAAGGGCAACTCCAAGGCAAAACAGGAAAACAGACTCAACACTGAGTAGGCCACCTGACTCAATGACTTCGATTGTGCCATTATAGAATGTACTTTGGTAAGGATTCTGATCGATCTCGTAAACAATTGTGCCAACAAGATCAAATGCACCAGCCTACAAGATAAAGAAAAATTGTTCAACGTGTGAGAGTCAATTTAGACACTCGAATGCTGGTTAATAAACTATTACACTTTAAGAACACTACAAATTTACCTGCAGAAACTTGCTGATAGAAAATAGGTATGGGAACGTAGCTTGTGCTGAAGGAGGAACTGATGCGTTATTAAAAGCCTAGAAAATGGAAACAAACACATTAGTAATAAATGTCTCTTGAGAAATCATATTAGGCCTTTGTTTGGCCCCCCATTAAAAATTTAACTATTTCTTAATTTTAACCACACATTATCCAAATAAAATAATATCACACAAATCTAAAACTTTTCATTATTTTCCGACCACACATTCTTCCATCAGTTACTATTCCAAAATTTATAAATTACTCAAAATGGGGACCAAACAATGACTGGATAGACTGACAATTAAATTCAATACAGGATTCTCAATCCAGAATTGGAACATAAGCAAAACTAAGAGAAAGTCCAGCAAAGGGCGTCAGTGATCATAGAGAAATAAGGTGAGTGTGCTCTTTCATAGCTAAATAACATGTGGCAGTTATGGATAATTAGGAAATTGGATTGTCAGTGTAACATTCATGGATAAGCCATGAAACTTCAAGTCTTGATTTCAAATCTAAATTCTATAAGATGAGTAGCAGATGCATATCTCACAAAATCTTGAAAAACAAACAAGACCTGAGACAATTAGGTGATTCCAGCAGTTTCCATAATCAGCTCAAAGCGCTTTCTGATGTATGAAAATATTAGCATCAAACAAAAGGATATAGAAGGCCAAAACAGAGTGCCTTAAGGCAAACAAGTGAAAGAAATGAAAGTGACAATTTGAAGGAACCTATTGACCACAGTGTATCCGCAAACTGTGTCTTGACATAGGCAGTAGTCTCAAAATCTACTCTCACCCAAGTGGAAAGATCTGCATGGATTTACCAATATACAATGGATATCCCACACATTTATACAACTTACTGCAACTTGAAAGTTTTTATCAGAATCTCCAGGGCAGATAACAAATAAATGGCTGCTGTTCCAAGTTTGCTTTCTTGAATTTCATTTCGTGCTATACAGCTTAAACCCGCTCCCCAAAACATCTTACAGAAACAATCAATGACCATACAGATCATAGCTTGCTGGAGGCACGGACTTGGCCACAAGTATATTAAAATGCAGTGTCAAATGTAACACTATTCACTCAATTAAAGAAGTTCTGCAGCATAGGTACATACAAATGATTAACACCATCACTCTAAGAGGCTAGTTGATTTTGACACAGAAAACATATCTAGAAAGAAATTTTAAACCATTCATAAATGAAGCGTGCGCATATAAACACACAAAAGATACCTGTGCAGACAGATTTTGGACCAAATAATGGTGATCAAAAGGAAGATGAACAGCAGCCTGGATAGCAATGACATTTATACTTGATTCCCCTGTTTTTAATCAAAAAATGTAGCAAGTAAATCAGCTCTCAGCACATCTAGCAGCATTCAATATAACACCATAAGCATCTTTGATAGATCTATAAACAAATAAGTGAATCACATATTGTTAAGTAACTTAGCCACACCAAAAATACAATTCTAAAAACATAAGATATAGAACAACTAAAGAAATCAAGAGACCAGCAAGAAGATTAACCATACATGCTGAACACAGAAAGAAAATAACATATGTCGCAGCCAAGCAACATTTCATTTTTTTCTATAAACAAATAAGAAGACATTACCCTCGTTATTAATTCCAACTAGAAGTTCACTTTCTTCCCCAGCTGCAATAACTGTAAAAGAAGAGAACCCAATGAGAGACATTTCTTGAGAAAATTTCTATTCTGGAGGAGAAAACAACAGTCCATCATAAAACTATAGTGCTACCGCTGATTTTTTTTTTTTTTTTTTTGTTAGGTTTTAGTTTTGTTTGAGGACAAACAAAAAGTCAAGTTTGGGGTGTGACAAGTGTAATTTTTATACTTATTCATAGCGCTAAATTATGATATTTTATTGTGTTTTGAAATAAATTCTATCTAATTTATATTAAATTGTAATTTGTAGGTAAAGTTTTATATTTATTGAAGAATTGAAGAAAAGAATGCAAAATAACAGAAAAAATGGCAAAATCCAAAGTACAAGGACTACATTGGTATGGCTGCACAAATAAATTTATTTTAAGGATTAACTCGCATTACATGAAAGTTTGTGGACTTGAAAATAAGAATGGATATAATTAGTTATTAGAGTTTTATTGGGCTTCAAATTGGACTGTTTGATTGAAAAGAGTAAAAAAAAAAAATAGGATTGTGAATGATTATATATATATACACACACACATATTACGCATGAGAGGAGAGGGGGACGCAACCATGCACAAGAAAATTGAAGCCGAAATTGGAGAAAAAGAAATACAAAGGTGCAACTGTTGAATGATATACATGCATAAAGCCAACAATATGGAAGGAAAAAAGGGTCTTCAATTATTAAATTATATACACGCAAGAAGCTGCCAGTTTTGAGGAAAGTGGCAGGCAAATATTCTTTGTGAAATTGAGTAATACGTCTATAAATTACTCACGTGGATTAAAGAGTTGGAGGCAGCAATTTTCGGACAAAAGTGGGTAGCTGCTGGGAAGGAAAAAGGGGACAGCTTCAAGTTTCACCAGAAATTTTCACGTTTCGTTAATTTTTGGTGATTTATTTCAACTTTTTCATATTTAAATTCAACATTATGATTGGCTAAATATTTTTATGTTAGGATTGATGATGGAACTTAAGTTTTTATTATATGTTTAATTTCAAGATTTTCATGTATTTTTAATACTTGTTAATTAATTATTGTGTGTTTAATGCTTTGATTATCTGCGCAACAATTAATTGATTTAGAGAATAATACTGAGACCAAGAGGTCATGTATAATTCTAACTCGTGCAATAACTGACATAGACATTATAAGAGATCGAGAGATAATTATTATAAACTATGCGATCTTTGTTGAATTCCTATAGATAATGCATTTATTTGTGCGAATTTTACATAGATAGAGATATAGTAAGTTTGGGCATATGAATATGATTAGTTTTGTTCGAGAGAGATCACTAACTACATCAGCCTAATTCAATCTTTGGTATGTATGAAAAATGGTTGAATAAATTGGAATTAAAAGTATGATAAATAACCTAAGTGAAGTCAGAAATCCTAACTACCTCATCATACTATTTTATTTGCAATTTTAATTTGAGTTCTTTATTTTATTTATTAGAATTTCGCTTTGAAAACATAAATTAATTTGATTATCAGTTATCATTTTAGTTTAAATTGAAACTAGATTAGTTTAAAACTTTATAGCATATAATAGTCTCTATTGGACGATATTCGAACTTAATAAATCCACTTTATTACTTGTTACGATCCTTACACTTGCGGAATCTCACGAACATAGCCTATGGCGCATTAAATGCTCTTATAAAGGGGCACATACCCTACAACCTACATTGACAAGATTTTGACATATTACTCATTACAAGAATCACGTCAATCATTCGAACAAGATTTCAATAATTCAGGATTTTTAAGGGTGGGTCGTCACTCGTCATGGTAGAGTTTTGGATTAAGCCTCTTTGAGCACTACTACTTTGGCAAGAAGGGATTCAACAATCACTTCGGTAAGTCCTATGCACTCCATGTGATAGGCCACGTAGGCTTCAACAAGAGGGTTTTGGTAGGTCAGTTACACTACTCGTGGGATGCCATATAGACTACAAGTGGGAGCCTCGGTGGTGAGGTGTAACAATAGTCACCCGAGCGAAGTTTATTCATGTTATGATTGGACTTCTATCTCAAGTGAAGTTATCCCTTTAGAGATTTGATCTTCCTTTCCGAGGATCTCACACTTCCATACATGGTGGATGATTCATCTATGTAGGGGCTTCTCCCATGAAGTTCAGTTTCATCATGAGAAAAAATGTGTTTTACGCCTTAGAGAATCAATGAGATAATCCCTTTAGGGATTTGGTCATCTTCTCCAAGGCACCTATGCTTTTATACATGGTAGATGGTTCATCTATGTAGGGGTTTCTCCCATGATGTTCAACTTCAACAAGGAAGGCATATGTTATATGTCTTGGAGAATCAATTAGGTAATCCTTTTAGGGATCTGATCCTTCTTTCTGAGATGCCCACGCTTCTATACATGTAGATGGTTCATCCATGTAGGGGCTTATCCCATGACATTCAAATTCTTTATGGAAGGCATTGTATTTGTTTTTTAACTTTTGCAAAAATCTTCAAGTCTCTTCAAAATTCCAAAAAATTCCATCTTATATTCATTTTATCTTTTTCGTTTTCAATGGCTATTGGGTCTAGTGCTAGTAGTGGCAAGGGCTAAGGAGTAGGCTCTACCTGGGGGGTCGAACAGAAGTTTGTAGGAAATGAGTAAGGGTCCCATTGACTATGATGTAGGGTATGGGGTTGAGGATCCTTTCTGCCATGACCTTTGCAAAGATAGTCAAAATTAGGGAGAAGCATAGGATCTTAAATTCCATATAGCTCCTAGAACATGAGGCACACGAACGTGCCTATTATCTGAGGCTGAGATATATGGTTTTTAGTTAATTTCTCTTTAGGACGGGTATATGTCTACCTCTGTACACATTTTTTATGGCGGTGCTGAGGTCGTATATGTTGGCTCCAACCCAACTGTTGCCAAATGGGTAAAGCCAATTAGTTGGGGTCTACTTTTTGGACAAAGACCTCGCTTGACAAGGACATGCCCCTACATGTCTTTCAAACACTTTTTCAACCCCCATGTACTCGGAAAAGGAGAGTCAAATGGGTAGTACTACATAACCCCTTGGGGGGGCCCATGCCCATTTTATACTAGGTCTGCCATCATCCATCAAATGGTGGAAGGAGTCATGGTTTTGGGTGAAGGGTAGGTGGCAAATGGTTGAGGGAGATAAGGTTACAACTTGTACTATGTCGACCTAGTATTCTGAAGCCCATGAGTTTCTTTTCTAAACTTGTCATTTGCTTGTAACAACTTTATTTGATGCTATTTAGTCTGCAGTTTTAGGAAATCACTTTGAACTCTCCTAAAGTGAGTAGAATGTCATTTAAGATATACATAGACATCCCCAGAAGTCAAGCCACTTCGATTGCCTTATTGACCGTAGTACATTCTTTCTTGATTTTGGACTAATTGCTTCTCGAGGTAAATATGGAAGCTCTATGTCGATGCGTTTGATACTAGCATTGGTTTTAATAATATATTTTTGTTGTTTGCAAATGACTTTGGGAAGAGAAAATACCCTACCCCTGACATTGCTTCTACCTTAGGGTCACATCTACAGTGAGCTCCTGAGCTTTGAAGCCATCTTTCGGTGGTGTCAAGCATGTTAGGAGAAAGCTTGAATGCCTCAGCAAAGAGCACGCTGAGAGGAATGATGATGAGGGGCCTCAGAAGGGGATGGACAAGGGTAAGATGAAAGTGGAAAAGCACTAGAAAAAGATAAAGTTATCCCATGGCACTAGCTCTGCATCTCGGAAGTTCGGCACATCAAGTACCCCAATGGCCAAGCTGGCCCAATCCCCACCTTCTTCCAAGATGATACATTCTTCCTTTACTGGTGAAAAAGCTCAGAATGCTAGGAAAGCCAGTGAATAGGCTGCGAATGAGGTAGCACAGACCTCCAAAGCGCTGAAGAAAGCACTGGTGATGAGAACTGCTGGAAAATTAGGGAGGTTTTTGGCTAAGCAAGATAAAGAGATTGCATGGCAATGATACATATGTTGCCACTACAAATTTTCATAAATTTTGGACTGATAGGTGGTAAATTTATACAGCTATATGTGATGCGGAGGACCTCAAGGTGACCCTGGTCAACCCAAAGTGCAGGGTATTTGGGGTCGCCCTTGAATTTCAAGAAGGACATTCAAACATGCAACTGAGAGTGGGTTGAGAAGTTGGCCTCGGTGGAAGAGGAGATGAAAAGAATAAGGGCCGAGGTTGAGGAACTAAAGGCCCGACATACTGAAGAGATAGCTAAGTTGGATTCTACCTTAACAGAGATGAGGCTCTAAAGAGGAAAGTCCATGAATCCTAGTGTGAAGTGGTTTCTTTGAGAAAAAAAGGTTGAAGCTTCAAACAATCATCAGATGGTGACGACCGAAATTTTGGAGAAGGCCAATTTAGAAAATGCAGGTGTCAAGGATGCGAATGGATTTTTAGATACCCAAATTAGGTACTACGTGGATAAGGAGGAGCATGCCAAAGATTATGCTGAGAAGGCAGGTAAAGAGGAGCTAAAGGACTATTTTGCCAACTTCCACTTGATGGAAGAGTATCAGCGCTTCGACGCCTATTGGAGAAAATTCGCCTACGTCAAGGTGGTAGATAGAGGGGAGAAGCTTTACCCAGAACTTAATGCTACTGAGTTGAATGCATGGTCTTGAAGGAGGTACCTCAGACCCCTACTGATGATGCAGTAGAAGAAAATGGTGCAGAATTTGACCAAGAGGAAGCTCGTGAGGACGAAGCTTCAGGCCAAGATGCTCTTGCTGCTAAAGCACCTATTACTGAGTCAATGAACTCCCTAATACCTCCAGTATAATATAGGCTTTTTTAACTTATTAACTATGTAATAGAACTTTCAAGATAAATCGAAGTAAATATGATGATCTTTAAAGATAAATGGATCCTCAAACATGTCGAACATGATTAAATTTGAGAATACAGATGGAACCTTAAACATGTCTTTCAACTAATTATTTCTTCTTCTCCTGTAACGTTCAGCTTCGTAATGGGAGGCACGTGTTGTACACCTCAGAGAATCAATAAGGTAATCTCTTCAAGGATTCAATCCTCTTCTCCGATGCATCCGCACTTTCATGGTTGATGGTTCATCCATTTGAGAGCTTCTCCCATGATATTAACTTCGATATGGGAGGCATGAGTTGTACGTCTCGGAGAATCAATGAAGTTATCCCTTTAGAGATCTGATCTTCCTCTCCGAGGATCTCACACTTCCATACATGGTGGATGATTTATCCATGTAGGGGCTTTTCCCATGAAGTTCAGTTTCATCATGAGAAAAAATGTGTTTTACGCCTTAGAGAATCAATGAGATAATCCCTTTAGGGATTTGATCCTCTTCTCCAAGGCACCTACGCTTTTATACATGGTAGATGGTTCATCTATGTAGGGGTTTCTCCCATGATGTTCAGCTTCAACATGGAAGGAATATGTTATATGTCTTGGAGAATCAATTAGGTAATCCTTTTAGGGATCTGATCCTTCTTTCTGAGATGCCCATGTTTCTATACATGTAGATGGTTCATCCATGTAGGGGCTTATCCCATGACATTCAAATTCTTCATGGAAGGCATGTGTTGTACGCCTCCGAGAATCAATGAGGTAGTCCCTTTAGGGATTTGATTCTTTTCTTCGAGGCGTCCATGCTTCCATACATGGTAGATAATTCATCTATGTAAGGGCTTTTCCCACGGCATCATCTTTATCGTAGAAGGCATGTGTTGTATGCCTCGAAGAATAAATGTGGTGATCCCTTTTAAGGATTTGATCCTCCTTTTCGAGACACCCATGTTTTCATAAATGATAGATGATTCATCCATGTTAGGGTTTCTCCCATAACATTCAGTTTCGTCATAGGAAGCATCTGTTTTAAATCTTTTAAACAAAACGTACTTTTATTGAATCACTTTGAAATATTTACATAGGCTGAGAAAGCTTTTCCAACCATAGAGCCCATTTAATGGTAGTATATCCTAAGTGCTCTATGTTCCACGTGTAAGTTTATATTTTCCTTTCCGGGTCTTTTATCCAATATGTGCTAGGTCATAGTTCTTCCCTAATACGATACAAACATTTCCACTTTGAACCCAACATACCTACCATCAGTTCTCTGGAGGATAGGAAAACCCTCTAAAACACTAAATCATTTATCCGAAAGGACCTTAACTTTCGAGTTATAGTAATGAGTCATCTTCCTTTGATACGCAACTAGTTCACATGAGAATCGTTAATCTTTTTGACTCTTCCTTTGATACGCAACTAGTTCACATGAGAATCATTAATCTTTTCATCAAAGAAATTCAAGCTCACATCTTCTCAACTCGTCTATATTTCGATTTCCATTGGGCTCATTGCTTCAGCACCGTAGGCCATTGAGAAAGGGATTTATCCCATTGGTGTTCGGCTTGTGGTTCAGATTGCCCACAATACTTGTTGTAGTTCATCGACACATACTGCCTTAGAGGTATCAAATTTCTTTTTAAGGTGTACTTGATGGTCTTGTTTACGGCCTCTATTTGTCCATTCCAGTAACCATCCCAAAGCGTTTGTATTCTAAAGTACTTGTTTGAGTGAGAAGTTTGTTAATACAAGTATTGTATGAGCATGGAAGTATGGCCTCAATTTTCTAGATATGGTGATCAAGGCTAGATCTAACTTCTCCATATCGGGATAGTGGATTTTTGCCTCCAAGAGTCCCTTACTCACTTAATAAATAGGAAACTGGAGGGTACCTTCTTCTCTTATGAGAATCGTGCTAATGGCTTTATTGAAGATGGCCAAATAGAAGCAAGGCATCTCTAGCCTTTGACTTTGAGAGAAGTGGAGCTGTCTTATGAGCTTTTTTATCTCTTGAAATGCCTCTTCACACTCATCCGTCCATTGGAACTTCTTGCCACCTTTTAAGATCTTAAATAAAATGAGGCATTTTTCGGTGGCCTTTGAGATGTAATGGCTTAAAGCCATCGGACACCCCATTAAGCTTTGCACTTACTTCAATGTTTTAGGGAACCTCATTTCGACCAATGCTCAATTTTTTTCTGGATTAGCATCTATGCCCCTTTGGTTGACCATGTGTCTTAGGAATTTTCCGAAGGCAACACCAAATGAGCACTTGAGGAGGTTCAACCTCATCCTGTACCTCCGTACAATTTAGAAAGTTTCGTCCCGGTGCATTACATGATCATTTGCTTTCAAACTCTTCATGAGCATGTCATCCACATAGACCTCCATCATTTTGCTAATAAAATCGACAAATATTTTGTTAATGAGTCTCTAATAGGTGGCCTCGGCATATTTAATCCAAATGACATCATCATGTAACAATAAAGACCTCTATCATTGATGAAAGAGGTATTTTCTTCATCTGCTGGGTGTATGGGAATTTGATTATAGCATGAGTAGGCATCCATAAAACTCAAAGGTTTGCGTCCAACGGTGGATTCCAAAAGTTGATCTACCCTTAAAAGAGAGAGAAAAATTGTCCTTAAGAGAAGCTTGGTTGAGGTTGGAGAAGACGATCCACGCCTTTCATTTACCATTGTGCTTCTTTACCATTGTCTTGATAAAGATATTGTCTATCAGCCTTTGCACTTCCTCCTTTAGGGCCTTATATCTTTCCAAGTTAAGGATCATTCTCCTCTGTCTATGTGGGGCAACCATAGGATCAATTTTCAGGTAGTTGCAACTAACTTTGGGGTCAATGTCTACCATGTCCTCATGCCTCCATGAAAACATTAAGATTTTTGGGCAATAAGTCCTGAAGTCTTTCTTTGGCATCTGACGGCAAGCCTTTTCCCACCTATACTGCCTTGGTGGGGTCTTGAGGGTCTACCAAGAAACTTTTTAGGTCCTCTACTAGAGTTGTTTGAGATTTGGATTTGATAGCATTCATCAAGCATGACACCTTGCTCGAGGGCATCCATCATCTCAATATCTTCTCATCTAGAATTTTGTCCTCTTATGCATCTATCATGTCAACATCTATTAGCACCATATTGAAGTCCATGTATTTGGCCTTTCTTATTAAGTTCGGGTAGCACTCCCACACTTCTCTCTGGTCATACATAATTGTGACAATCCCATGTTCGGTAGGGAATTTCGTGCACAAGTGATGAATGGAAGTGACGACCCATAAATATTTTAAGGTGTGTCTACCTAGTTCACCATGATAAGCGGACCTATTATCCATTGTCAAAAAATTCATGAAGTTTACTGTCTGGGTAGTTTTTCCATTTTCATCGCAAAGGTTATTTTTTCCCATAGGATGATACTATTGTCGGTGAAGTCATACAAGGGGGTCATTATGGGAGTCAATTCATGATCGACTATCATCTTATCAAAAGTGGTTCCAAAGAGAATGTCGACATAACTACCATTATCCACTTGCATTCATTTCAACCCATTACGAGCCACAACAACCCTTACCACGAGGGCATCACAATGGTTGAAATGTACACCCTCAACATCCTCCTAGGTGAAGCAATGGAAAGTAGTTACCTTCTCTAAGAACTGATATATACTATGTAGCTAGCCATTGGGGGATCCTAGGCCTCTCTAGCATAGTAAAATCATGTCAATTTCGTAGGTAGGAGTGTCTTCCACATTTATCGGGGCTTCCTACGTTGTCATTATCGTTATTTTTCCCTAGGTCTCTCTCTATCACACTCCATTCTCCGTCGTGGGGACTGCTCTCGGTGGGATGGGCAATCATTTCTTTTGTCGTTTTGAGGATTTACATGTCTTGAGTATCGGGCTATATCTCTACAATATGTTGTGACATGACTATAGGAATACTAGTAAGTATAATATTGATGGGTGTTTGGGTGTTCGTCCTATTTCTAGGTTTCGAACCCTGTCCTTGACCTCTTCCTCTTTGGGGGCCCATTGTCCAAACCCAGCTATAGCATGTTAGTTTCGGAGGTTATATCCTCATAAGCTAATATGGATACTGAGTTTAATGTAGATATGGTAAGTGCTTACTTATAATTGGGAATGGCTTCATGACCCGCCTGGTTCCATTGGTGGTCCATTAGATAAAAGGTGGGTCCTCTCCTACGTTGTATCTGAGAGGACAGAAAACACATGCTGGCTCTATTTCAGTGATCAATTAACTCATCGTTGATGAAATCGTGCCTCATCATTTCCAACAGAGCACCGTAGCTGGTGGGGTCCTAATTCTATAAATCCCTCCAAAAGATGGTGTCCATGTTTAGCTCATCTCATAGTCCAGATAACACCTCTTCATCAATGACTTAGACACAATATGTTATCTTCGGGCTAAAAAAAACTCTTTAATGTCTCCCCGTGTTGCTGCCTCGTTTCCTAAAGGCGCTGAATAGGAGCCTTTCTTTCTTTACTTACAGCGAATTGTTTTAGGAATGTACTTTTAAATTTCGGCCAACTCTTAATACTCCCTAGAGGTAATCTATTGTAATAGGTTTCTACCACTTTTCTTATATTCAAATAAAAAGCCTACATTTACGTTAGGGATGACCCCTCTAAGGCTAATGTTTGTTTTGTAACTGTTCAAATATTTGTCTAGGTCATATCTCCTGTCATCCTTTGATATCTTTGGTAGCACATAGTGACTCAAGGCAAGTGCATTTTCAGTTGTAGTGAAGAAGACAATTTTTTTGTCATCATCGTCGAGGTTACAAGATCTTCGAAGTTCATCCAAATCCTCATCTTCATCTGCATGATATCTAGGTGGCGGATGAGATGGGCCTGCATGATCCCTCACCATTTCCTCCCTCATGTGGTGCTTATTTCTAAGCTGAGCAACTCATGGGACATGTCTTTGCCTTTTCTTCGGTTGCCTTGCTACGGGAAGTGGTAGTTAAGGCCTATTTATAGGCGGGGGAAGGTGGTCGAGATAGTGGCTTATGCCTAGTTCCCATGGGACTGATTCTGTCAAACATAGTAATAGACATTTGCAACATATGTACTAGCTCATATTTCGAGGAAAATTATCCTCCATGTGACGGGGCCTCGGTGGGTCGGCCAGAAGCATAGTTCGAGGAGATGTCGACTCTCACTTCCCTTTCAAGGGGGCTAATTTCTCTAGCCAGCTAGGGAGGATGGGGTTCTCTAGCTTTAGACTTCCTTTTCACACGGATAGTATTTGTGTAGTATGAAAGGGGGTTGATGGACTGCCTCTGACCTTGCATTTGTTACTGCTTGAGGAATCCCTTCATCCGGGTTTGTTCTTACCCTCTTGTGAGGGACATCTCTTTCTGAACTCAATTTTTCCTTGACTAAATTCCCGGATTTTTCCAATTTCTAGGGCTTTTACTTGTTCTTTTTCAAAAATAAATATTTTTACAAAGGGAACGCCCAGCAACTCTGGCAAAACATTTTCACAGAAGTATTTGTAATTATAGTAACGAGTTTCCCATAGACGATGCCAATTTGTTGACCTCAGAAAATGTGCCAATAGGATCCCGGCTCCATTCACATCAAAAACTTGCTATGTACACTTGGACAAATTGTTAGTCACACATGGCTTTCTCGGCAATGGAGGACTGTCGCATACACTTCGACGGTCAAGTTAGTCAATGAGGCATTTATGCTTGGGTATGGGATGTGTTTTAGACATGAGCCACTTAGATGTTACCAAGTGTGTGTATGAGAGTATGTAAAAATGGGAGAGAATAGTCTTACAAAGCTTGTAGTATTTTAAGTTGCATTATCCCCAAATGATACTAGGAGAAAATATCTATAATGTTACATATGAAATGGTGTCCATTGGATGAGAAGACACGTGACCTCATCCCCTAAATTAAAGCATCTTAACCTAGGTATCAGTTTTGACACAGCTAGCCTGTGACACATTAAATGCTCTTACGAAAGGACATCTACCCTACAATCTATGTTAACAAGATTTCAACATATTACTCATTACAATGGTCACATCAATCATTCGAACAAGATTTCATAAATTCAGGGTCTTCAAGGGTTGGTCGTCACTCGTCGTCGTAGAGCTTCGGATTTAGCCTCGTTGAGCATCACCACTTTGGCAAGAAGGGCTTTTACAACTGTTTATGAGCTTTGGTAGGTCATATGCACATCACGTGGGATGCCACATAGGCTTCAGCAAGAGGGCTTNTAAATTAAAGCATCTTAACCTAGGTATCAGTTTTGACACAGCTAGCCTGTGACACATTAAATGCTCTTACGAAAGGACATCTACCCTACAATCTATGTTAACAAGATTTCAACATATTACTCATTACAATGGTCACATCAATCATTCGAACAAGATTTCATAAATTCAGGGTCTTCAAGGGTTGGTCGTCACTCGTCGTCGTAGAGCTTCGGATTTAGCCTCGTTGAGCATCACCACTTTGGCAAGAAGGGCTTTTACAACTGTTTATGAGCTTTGGTAGGTCATATGCACATCACGTGGGATGCCACATAGGCTTCAGCAAGAGGGCTTCGATAGGTTGGTTGCACAGATGATGGAAGCCTCGATGGCGAAGCATAACAGCACTCTTTTCAAATTTTTCTCTTTAATAATCCATGATGTCACAACTCTCAAAGCCCTTTATTCAATCCCCGTCCTTGTATATAACCAATCTAAGTAGATCTTTCCTTAGTTGAGTCAAATATGCATCGTAGTTTAATCTTTCGTTTTTCTGAGCTTTACTTTACTAAACTAACATGGAGTCAATGCCCCTATATACTTCAAGCTCTTGCCTTCGCATCTTGCCTTTAGGTTTTATCGACTTGCATGCTAATGAGCTCTTTCCCTCGGATTTTGTGATTCGAGTAATAAGAACTCCATGCTAGAGCACAAAAGAACGGCGTCTGTGTTGGATTGTGTGCCCATATAATATATTTTTCTATGATAAAATAATAATTTATAATAAATAAATTGTGGTTTTAGTTATTTATTTCATTTAATCATTATTGAACATGTGAATTAAAATGCCTATAATCACTTATGAAAATATAAGATGGGTACTTGCGTAGAGAAGTATAGTGTGACATAACTTATATTTTGATCATAAATAATTTGTTCACAACCAATGTATTAGAGTGGCACTTTGTACTGGAAGGTTGTAGTGTTGATTGGTTCACTATTTATGTTTGTAATTTGTCTTTATCACAAAAATTGTTAAAAGTGACACTAATACACTTGGAGTGTATTGAACGGATCATGTGTCAAGTTTAGTTCTATAGCATGATCAAGCAGAGAATTAAATTATACTTGATCGTCGTGTATTTCATCTAATCCTTGACAGGGTTAAGTATATCTTTTCGTGACTTTAATAGTTATTTGATTCACCAATAGGTAAGATCAATTTGATTGGTCAAATATCACGATGAGTTGGGGACTTGAGATTGAGAAAAGTAGAGAATATGAATTCGTGTTGAGAACCATCACCCTGAAAGGGTAAAATGACTACTTAAGTATTTTTTTTTTGTTGAACAGTTAAAATATGAGCTCAGTGTTTAGCAATGGCTAAATTTCAACATCTGTGATTTGTTTACGGGACCATTGAATAAAATGGTGCTTAAGTTAGTGAGAATAAGTAGAGGGGCAAAATAGCTATTTATGCTCGTACCTAATTATAGAATCTCGGACGGAGATAAAATACATAGTCAGAGGAAAATATTACGAATTTATTGGGTTATTTGATCTTATATATTTCAAGAGTGCAGTCTTTTGTCTTTAGTTAAAAAACAAACACTAATAATTAGATTAAGTAGTTTAGAGTCAACTAGACATACTCTAATTATTGGAGCTTGGATAATATATGTTCGATCAGGTCTCAGTGGTGGTTCTACAAAGTATTGGGACTTAGTTGTAATTATAATAAAATGTTGGACTTAATTATAATGACAATAAAATTTTGTATGTAGTTGTAATTGCTATAAAAATTGTAAACTTAATTACAATTGTAATTGAAGTTCTAGGATCACACATATAATTAAATCTAATCTAATTGGATGTGGACTTTAATTAAAACCCCATTTGGATTTTAATTAAGATTCCTATTTGAGAATACATGGACATAGAAATCCTAAAACAATCATAATACATAATTTCGTAGTCTTCAAATTGGGGAGAGAGAGAGAGAGTAAAATATTTTTTCTCATTGTCTAGTCCAAGAATTAGTTTCTTGATTTAATTAAAAAAAGTGTCAACCCACCAGTATAGTCTCGACTTTTGAAAATACCAGAGAAAACTTGGAGATTTTGAGCATATAGTTATTGAAATTAAAAAGCATGAAGTTCGTAATCCAAAACGTTGGAAGTTCATGATTTAGAATTAATTCAAAAATTGATCATCGAATTTAGGTAAAAATTCAAATCCATAATTCTTGATATAACATACATTTGAACTTCTAGTTGATATTGTTTATTGAATTAAATAAGTTTTTTTTTATTCGTGGATAATTCGCTTCCGGATTCCAACAACCTCTCTATCCAAAATACATCACCTACTATCTTAATCTTTGAAGACAATGATTTCACAATATAATATGATCATTTCCTTGTTTATCTTGGTGATCGCTGTCACAAACTCCGTAAACAGTTGTGATGCTCGCAAGCTTTTGAAGACCTAAGAGGAAATTAATTGAATGGGAGGTGTTGACTCCAAAAAATGAGCCCAACGGATACCAAGCCCACTCTTGCCATATCAAGTATGAATTCGACATGTTTCTACCAGAACATGAACAGTGGCCAAATTAAGAAGGACATGGGAGGCACTTTTCGGCAAAAGACGCTGACGTTTGGACTTCGATAGTTTTATTTCGATGGCAATCGCACTATCAACGAATGCCCAGTGGATTTTCTAAGATAAACGTCTCTTCTTTACTATGGAATATGTGGAATGATGGATATAGAAAGATGGTGTTTATGTTGGAGTCTTGATCGTTGCTACTTTGTGTTTCCTCAAGCATGTAAAGAACAATCTTTTTAAATCTTGCTTCCCCTCTGTATTTTTTTAGAATGATAATGTATGTGTTCTTTTGTATCATTACAGAGATGTCAACCCCCTTCTTGTACTAAAAGAAGCTATTTATACTATATTGACCGACGTGGTGATCGTTGGATCAAAACCCAAGTGGCCTGATCTCCTGGACTGAAACCTCGCATCACTATCCACTTTTACAATTAATACTTATCACAGAGTCAGCCGTTCTAGTTAGCAGGCTGACACTGACACACTTTACTACAAATACATCAATCACTTCATAGATCTTCAAATCTTTAGTGTAGGTATGTCGGTACTAGCTTGAGGACCTCTTGAGTCATAAAACTTCGGATAAATTGGATGAAATTCTACTTCAGGTTTGGGGCCTCAATGCCTCTTGTTGGGTGAATGAGTTCGACAGCGATATCTGACTCAAGAGCAAGAGACCTCGGATGACTGCTTCCTTCTCTTATATTTGACTTTTCTAATTCTTCCTTTGACCCCCCATCTAATTCTCTGCCTATGTGGACCCGTCGTCCCATGGTTTCCCATGTAGATATGGTGCTTACATGACAGTCCATGTGGCCATCTGGCCAGTGACTTTGGATTATGGGGATGATAATAGTCCCCCAAGTCTATGCATTATTATTTATGTAATGCATGGACTTCAAGTTTTGTGTGATTCCTTGGACAAAAAGATACTCAGATTCGTGCAGACCTCCCTACCGATGTTGTCCGAGGTGGTTTGCTTGGTGAAAAATACTGTATTTCTGATGCTCTTGGACACGGGCAGAAGTTACGAGGTCTGGCCTCTTATATTCGAGGTGCCTTCATAGATTCGAAGCGTCTTCATTTGTTAGTTTTCGAGGCTGTTGAGTCTAATGTTGGTTAATAGCCTCAGATTGATAATCACGAAGGGTTTAATATTTTCAACTGATTTTCAAAAACATGAGGCGTCCTTAATCATGGCGCTTTAATGATATGATGTTGTTGGTTAGTTCCAAAGAAGAGCGAATAAGACGGTACTGCTTCCCACACACGCAACTATTATAGCATTAAATGCACAATAATGGATGTCTTCCACATTCTCTCAGGAATCTTAGGCGCTCCAAGGCACGTGCTACCCACATCCACATATGGGCCCTTGAAGATGAAATGCCTGACGTACCAGATGGCTCAGATTGAGGCTTCTGAATGGATGGTCGGATGGTCCAAATCAAGATCTAACGACTAGAGTATAGTGTGTCTACCTTTAAAGAGGGCTAATTTTCAGAAGGTATTTTTCTACTTTTGCACGAATTTATGCTCCAACATTCTCCTCAAATTTTTTCAATTCTCTAAACATTTCTCAAATAATTTTCAAGTCTAAGTCGAAGTTTTTCTAAGTATTTCTTTGTCGATTTTCTCTTTCCCTCCTAGTTGATTCTCTACCTTTTCTGTCTGGAAAACTTGTAAGTGTAACCATTTGTGTTCTTTGAGAAAACTCCTTCGATCATTCATAATTCTATTGATTTTTTGAATACTACTGGAGGGAAACTAGATATTAGTGGGTTAACGAGCGAGATAGGGTTTTCAATAACTAATACTGCCAAACCTATCTAGGCTGGGCAAAGTGTTTCCGTCTCTAGGAGTGACGATAGTGGGGATGAGGTGGCTTGGGAGACGGATAAGATTCCATCATCGATAGACCTATCCTTCTTAAACGATCTTAGGGAGAAATATAAGATCCTCTATCCCCATTCTCTAGTGAGCGAGCCTCTTACCCTCGACGCGGTTGTGTCACCATTAGCAAATATTTGCTAAAGGCTGGACTTCACGTACCAATCCATCCTTTTTTCAGAGCCGTTCTTAGGTTGTATGGGTTGGCCCCTACCAATTCGTTCCCATTGTATGGGCCCAATTGGTAGGCTCGTTCCCGTTGGGTGAAGACATGCCTCTACATGTCTTCCAAACCATCTTGCAGTCTCACTCCTTGGGAAAGAGGGATTCTCGAGGCTAGTATTCCTTGTCTCCATGGGGGTCACACTCCCCCTTCGTCCAAGGTCTACCTACATCCATCAAAGGGTGGAAGAAGACCTGGTTCTAGGTTAGGGAAAGTGGTAGGAATGCGAGGGTGACCTTGTCCCCCATGTCAAAGTTCCAATCTCCTATTCTGAACCTCATGAGTTTATATCATGTCATCTTTTTTCTTTGAACTGACGAGGTCTGATACTTACATTTTATTGTATTTGCGTTGCAGGGTCTGTTTAGAGGTTCGTATTTACCAAGTTCGAGTGGCATACCCATTCTGAGGTATACAAGAAATCGGCTTATGCTTGTGACTTTGCCTACCTGATTCAACCGACCCGCCTCTTTGAATACTTTGTGCTAGTGGCTCGTCATGATAAGAAATTGAACGCTTCTGCTGGCTCTGCTTTTCTCTTTTTCCAAACCTTCTTAACTCCTTTTCTTCTCCTTTACGGATAATTTCGAAAAGATGAGGTACCCCATACCTGACATGGCCTCCATCCTTGATGTCACGTCCTCCTCGAGAAAGGGGATGAAACCAACCTCGGTGGGAGGTAAAAAGGTTAAGAAGAGAATTGAGAAGGTCAATAGGGAGGCTGTTTCTCATGATGAGAGACGTCCCCTCATGTCAAATAAGGGGCAAAAGATAGTGGTGGATGAGCCAAAAAAGAAGTTCGGGAATCGACGTGGAGCCCCTGAGAGGTAAATCACTGCCAAAAAGCCTAGAGCCCTCACTGAGTCCACCACTTCCGAGCTCCCCAAAAGAAAAGGGGCTCTAGCCTCTCGGACTGATCAGCTTGCATCAAAAGCTCTTACTCTTCTCCCCCTAGAGATCCAAACTGCAACTACCACATTCAACAAATATTGAACGGATAAGTGGCAGAACTACATCCTGCAAAACGACGATGTGGACATCTTTGAAACCATGGTAGCTCAAGCAGGGAGGTCATTTGGTATGGTTGTAGAGGCTAAAGCCCTCTTTAAAAACCTTCAAAGAAAAAAGCGTGGGTTCACCAACAAGGCTGCCCAAGCTAAGGAAGAAGCATCCAAGGCCAAAGCAGAGGTGAAAGATTTAACGAAGGAGAAAGCTGAGGGGGTGGTGAAACTTGCCTCTACTTTGGCAAAGATGAATCGATGAAGAAAGAGGTCCACCTTTCTCAGAGTGAGGTGGCCTCTTTAATTAAGCGAGTGGAGACCTTGGATGCCCATCAGAGGTTGGCTGCTGAAGCCTTGGAGAGGGCAAACAAGGAGAAGTCCACTTTGACGGGAAAAATGGGGGAGCTGACCTCCCAAGTTGCTGAACTGGTTAAGGAGATTGAAATTCTGAGCATGCCATAACGAAGCTAAGAATAAGTTATGGCTAACTTTCATCTAACTGAGGTATATCAAAGGTTTGCGAAGTACTGGAGAAGGTATGCCTATTCTGAGCTTATTGAATGGCTGGAAACACAACCCTCAGCACGACACTCCTAAACTATGGGCTAAATTTCTTGAAGAAGAAGAAGAAGAGCCTCAGATGCCTGCTAAGGAGGCCAAATTATCGATCTCGATGGCGAGCCTGCTGTAGAGGCTATCTTTGAAGAAGTAGCTCATGGGGCCATAGTTCCAATCCAAGCTCCTCAGCCCCCACCCCTTCAAGCTTGATTGTATTCTTTCATATTTTGCTTAAGTGTAAAGGCTCCGACCTAATTCAATGTAATCTCCTATTTTTAATGAAGCTTAGTTTCTTCTTTATTTGGCTTCTGCAGTTCTTTCTTTTCTCGTATAAGTCTAATGTTATTGTCAATATTGTTATGACCTTACGGTACCTTGACAACCTATGATCCTAACTATTAACTTGTCAACGTCTGAAGCAAATGACTTATTAACTATGACTTTGAAATAACACACGACGACAAACTTTATCTATCATTTTCCAAACATCTCATAAGTGTTGAAATGTTGAATCTTGGCATTGATAACTTTCATAAATATTAAATTGTTTATCAAACCAGAACATACGGTTGGGTAGGAGACCTTTCATTACTTTACCTTTGAACATGATAACTATAGCAATTAACCTTGACTGTATTTATGTTGCTTCAATTTTACCAAACCTCCTCAGTTCTGCCACATGTCATAATTTTTTAAGTATTTAATATATTCAAAGTTCTCAAACTTGTTTGTATAAATCCAAACAATATTCAAATGTTTGAAGGTCGTGTACCTTTAACTTCAGACATTCTTCCAAGTTTATTTGTATGTTTGAGCTGAGGCTCTCTCAGGGCTTCAGACTCTTTAAGCGATTTAGACAGTACAAGTATAAGCGTCTCATTTTGCATAAAAAAAGGTCGGAGGGTTTACCCATTCCGAGGTTCTTATGTCTTTTGAGGAGATCATTGGTGTACAACTTAAACTAAAAACAAAGATTGCATTTGATTGAATTCAAACATATATGTACAAGATGTCTTACATCAGTGATAATATTTACGCAGATATTCTGCGTTCCAAGGATGAGGTTGTGCCCTTCCATCCATATCCTTAATTCTGTAGGTCCTAGGTCGAACCTCTTTATACAGACTCCTAGTTGGGGCCAAGGGTCCCTGATCCTTGCTCTTTTGAGGATGGGAACACCCTCCATAGTATTAATTCATTTAGTAGAACGAGATCTTCTTTACTTTTGAGTTATAGTACCTGATCATTTTCCTTTAGTACATGGCCATCTTGATTTGAGAATCATCCCTCTTCTCTTTGAAGAGGTCCAGACCACATTTCCTCATTTCCTCATTACTTATTTCATTGAAGTATATTCTCTTAGGAGATGGAAGACTTACTTCAACGGGCTCATAGCCTCAGACTAATAAGCCATGGAGAATGGGGTCTCCCCAATTGCAGTTCGGCTAGTCGTTCTGATGGCCTAAAGCACATGGGGTAACTTATCGAACCATGCCCTTTTGGAAACGTCGAGCTACCTCTTCAGGGTGTACTTAATTGTTTTGTTTACAACCTCGACCTGCCCGTTGGCTTGAGGTGATGTGGAGAGGAAAAATGTTTCTTGATACCTAGCTTCTCGTACATCTCCTTGACCTTCTTGTTATCAAATTGCCTGCCATTATTCGATACAATTGAATGAGGGATTTCGAACCTACAAATGATGTTCTTCACGAAGAATTTGAAAGTGTTGGCCTCAGTTATTTTGGAGAGTGGTTTGGATTTCACCCATTTTGTGAAATAATGAATAGCCACGATTGCAAAGCTGGCACTTCCTCTTCCTTTTGGAAGAGGTCATATTAGGTCTATTCTCCATTTCACAAACGGCCAAGGGCTGGAAACCACGTTTAATTCTTGTGAGGGTTGCCTCTAGATAGTGGTATAACATTGGCATTTATCACATTTCCTAACAAACTGTTGCGCATCCTTTTTCAAGGTGGGCCAATAGTATCCTTATCTGAGCACTTTTTGTGCTAAAGACCAACCTCTGGCATGATTACTACAAACACCCTCATGGATTTCCTTAAGCACATAGTTTGCCTACTCTCCTCTGATGCACCTTAGCAAGGGTAGTGAAAACCCACATTTATACAATACATCATCTTGGAAGACGAAGTGGACGGCTCTTCTTCTGAGTTTTTGAGCCTCTTCTTTCCCTAAAGGTAGGGTATGATCCTCTAGATAAGATATAATGGGCTTCATCCAAAGAGGGGTAACTTCTACCCACATTATCGTTCCACCATTCTCTATTGAAGGTCTGGGGAGGTGCTCAATTGGAACGACTGTGAGTAGTTCAGAGTCCTTGCTACTTGCCAACTTTGCTAGTACGTCGGCATGAGCTTTGTGGGATTGTGGTATCTGCATTAGTTCAAACCTCCCAAATGAAGGGATGAAGCTCATCATCAGTTTTAGGTATGCCGCCATAGATTTGTACCTGGCAGAAAAGTTTACATGCACTTGGCTAACCACTAGCTGTAAGTTACTGCTAATTATGAGCCTCTTTACTTGCATTTCTTTTGCCAGTCTTAGGCCAGCTAGGAGGGCTTCATATTCTGCTGCATTTTTGGAAGTCTTAAAGTCAAACCTCACAACATAGGCTAGCTTATGTCCCTTTGGACTAACCAAGATGATTCCTGCTCCTGAAACTCTATCTCTAGGTGATCCATCAACTGAGAGTCTCCATATTTGAGGTTCGAAAGGTTCCATTTCTTCTTCAACTTCTGGAACAGGGGTGAATTCAGCCACAAAATCAAGTAGGGTTTACCCTTTAATGGCTGTCCTTGGTTTGTAAGTAATGTCGAACTCATTAAGTTCCACAGCCCATTTGAGTAATCTCCCCAAGGCATCTGGTTTCTGAAGCACTTGCTTGAGGGGGTAATTCGTTAGTACATGGATGTTATGGGCTTGAAAATACGGTCTCGACTTCCTCGAAGCAGTTATTAAGGAGAGGGATAGCTTTTCTATGTCTGGATATCGAGTTTCAGTTGCTAAGAGTGCATTGCTAACATAGTAAATCGACAGTTGGTGGTTGTCCTCTTCTTTTATCAAAATCGAGCTTAAGGTATCGAAGGTAACTGCTAAGTACAGAAGCAGTACCTCATGGTCCTTCGATTTGGAAAGGACAGGTACTTGACCAAGTGCTTCTTTAGCCTTTGTAGGGCCACTTCGCATTCCTCTGTCCACTGAAACTTGTTTCTTCCTTTAAGGACTTTGAAGAAAGGCAGGCATTTATAAGTTGCTTTGGATATGAAGCGATTCAAGGTCATAACTCGACCAGTGAGGTCTGTACTTCTTTGGACTTTTGGGGGACCTCATTTCAATCAAAGCTTTGACCTTTTCAGAGTTCATTTCGATGCCTCTCTAGTTAACAATATAACCCAAGAACTTACCTGAGAATACCTCAAAGGCATACTTCAAGGGATTGAGTTTCATCTGGTACCTTAGTAAAATATGGAATGTTTTATTGAGATGGGTAATATGGTCATTGTCTCTAAACTTTTCACCAACATGTCATCCACATAGACCTCCATGGTCTTTCCAATGAGGTCGGCAAACATTTTGTTGACTAACTATTCGTATGTTACCCCAGCATTTGTCAACCCAAAAGGCATGACCTTGTAACAATAAAGTCATTTATCTGTGATGAAGGATGTGTACTCCTCATCTGCTGAAAACATGGAAATCTGGTTATATCCTGAATAGGTGTCTATGAAGCTAAGAAGTTCATGCCCAGCAGTTAAATCCACAAGTTGATCTATTCTGGGCAGTGGGAAGCTGTCCTTAGGACAAGCTTGGCTTAAGTTTGAGAAGTCTATGCACACCCCCCACTTTCTATTGTGTTTCTTTACCAGTACTGGGTTTGAGACCCACTTCGGATACACAGATTCCCATATGAACCTATCATCAATCAGCTTCTTGACCTCGTCCTATAGAGCCTCATATATTTTCGGGCTGAGGGTTCTCCTCTTTTGCCTATGTGATGTAGCTTTTAGGTCTATGTTCAAGTGAAGGCGGCTGACCTTCGAGTCAATTCTAACCATGTCTTTGTGCTTACGGGTGAAAACATCGATGTTTTTGAGTAAGAAGTTTTTCAACTTTTCCTTCATTTCTAGTGGCAAATTGCTTCCCACTTGTAAGTGTTGTGATGGATCTACAAGGTCTGTTGGAAAAGTTTCCAATTCCTCCATGGGGCTGCCTGAGGTTCGCAATCAATTATGCGAGGGTCTAGTTCTTCCAAGCAAACTGCTTCTTCATAGGCTTGTATGGTTCCGAGGAAGCCTCCTGCTTCAAGGGCCACTGCCATGATGACATCTTCCTTTTGTTCAAGGACAATCCCTTGTTCAGGGAGGTCGCTCATGTCGATGTCAGAGAAGATGACGTTGGTGGTTCATGGTTCTGCTTTCATTAAGGAGTTGGAGTAGCATTCTCTAGCTCTTCGTTGGTCACCTCGAATTGTGGCAATGCCACTCTCAGTTGGGAACTTCATGCACAGGTGATAAATTGAGGTAACTGCCCATAGCACCTTTAAGATAGGTATCCCGAGTACCCCATAGTAAGTAGGTCAGTTGTCAACTACTAGGAATTCCATAAAATGGCTAGCGATCTGAAGCTATGTCCCCATATCTATTGTCAAAGTGATTTTTACTCTTAAGATGATGATGTCTCCCGTATAGCCAAACAAGGGAAAATTCATTAGGGTCAGCTCGTGACCAACTCTCATTTTGTCAAAAGTGGTACCAAACATGATATTGATCGAACTCCCATTATCCACCAAAATCCTTTTCAGGCCATTGCGGGCCACGATAGCCCTTATGACTAGGCATTATAGTATAGATAATGCACTTCCACTGTGTTTTCCTGGGTGAAAGTTATAGGCAGAATTGCCCTCCCGGTCGAAGAGTGGTTAACTATGTAGCTTGTCATGGGTGGGTCACACGCTTCCGGACATAATTCCTTTGCGAATTTCGAGATTCTCCCCCCACATGAGGACCTCCAATGATTGTGTCTATCTCTCTAATAGGCTCTTGTTCATTGTTAGGTGGGGGACTTCATCTCTACCTCTGGCCCTCTCTAGGTCTTTCAGTGTCATTTTCCCTTCCTCTTGGAGGGTTGTTCCTATGAGGCCGACGATGTTCATTATTCCTAGGCTCATAAGAACGATGTTGTTCATTATTCCTATGCTATTGATTGGACCCATACGAAGTGTTCCTTAGGGGCGTCTTTCCCTCCCTTGATGCTGGTTACGGGGATGTCTTGCAACGACCCAGCAGTTCTCCGTGCGATGTCCATGGATTGATGATAGGAGCAATAATTGGGCACTTTGTCCCTATTTCTAGGTTCAGCACCTCGTCCCCTACCTCGCCCTCTTTGTGGGTGCCTTGGGTAAGGATGATGTTAATGCATTTCAGCACCAGGATTAACCTCCTCATAGGCCAAGGTAGGCACTACGTTGAGTGTCGCTGCAGCGAGCTCTTGTTTGTGGTTATTGGGCTCTTGGTGATCCATCAAATGGGAAATTAGGCCTTTTTTCCTCTGCATCTAAGGTGGTGGAAGGCCATGGCTAGCCCTGTTTCTATTGTCCTTCAACTCCTCATTAAGGATCTCTCGCCTTATCATGTCCAATAGGGCGTCGTAGGTAGTAGGTCTTTGTTCTGCACGTCCCTCCAGAAGAGGAAATTCATGTCATATCCCCCTCTCAGTGCAGCCAATGTCTCCTTGTCCATAACTTGTACCGATAAGTCATTCCATCAGTGAAAATGGGATAAGAAACTTTTCAATGTCTCACCCCTTTGTTGTCTCATGTCTTGCAACCTTTGAATAGGCCTTTCCCTCTCTTTGCTTGTTGCAAAGTGCTTCAAGAATGTCTTTTTAAGGTCAAGCCAGCTTCGGATGCTTCCTTCTGGTAGCCTCGTGTACCAAACCTCAGTGCCCCCACTTAGAGTCAAGTGAAAGGCTCTGCATTTCATTGCTGAGGTGGCCCCTTTCAGATTCATATGGGTCTTGTAATTGTTGATATGCTTCGCATGGTCACCTTTTCCATCATACTTGGGAATTTTGGGGAGTGTGAAGTGGTTCAGCATGGGGGCATTCCTTATGGCCTCTAAGAAAGGCGAGTGTTCATCATCATCATCTAGGTCAGAGGACCTCTTAGGTTGATCTGAGTCTACATCTTCCCTTTGATGAATCTAAAAAGGTGGTTGAGAAGGACATGTTTCACTTCTAGCGTGGTCTCGCCTTTCGTGCCTATTTCTAGGGGGTGAACTTGAGGCTCTTCCTGGTCTATTAGGTGATATTCTTCATTTTAGCGAGGCTCTTGTTTTTTATTTCTAGGCTTTGGTGGAGGAGGATAAGTTTGCCTATTTCTAGGCGCCTGGGGTGAATGATCCTGCCTATTTCTAGGCAACCCTAGACTTATCCTATCAAAAATGCTTGTCGACCTCTGAGGTATGTTTTTGGTTCGTAGTTCGGAGATAAGTTGAATAGAGCTTCGTACGGCCTTTCCAAAGCGTAGTTAGTCGATGTATCCACATCGACCTCTCTTTCTTGAGGAGCATCCATTTCGGCGTTATGATGCTTGGCCATTTAGCTTTGAACTTCCTCCTCCTCCTGATAATATTCTTGCGTTTCTGGGAAGTCATTCTCAGGAACTGCTTATGGAGGGGCGTGGTACCATCCTCGACCTTGCATGTTCATCAGCATTTCTTACATGGTCAAGTTCTGCTGGATTATATTCCTCATGTTAGTAGCCATTGTTGCCATTTTCCTGGTAAGCCTTGATGTGACCCTGCCTCCACCTCTGGATCCTCCTCGTCTCCGTGCAAGAGGTCGTGGGCAAGCAGTTGGGGCAGCTCATAAAGGTTCCCCTTCTTTAGAGTATGCCATTGTCCTTCTAGGCGCACTTTCATCATTTGAATTCGTCTTCCTCAAAACACTTACTGTAACATTTTCCTTTCTTTTGGGGTGCTAAGTTTTTGACAGCTCCTTTTTCAAGAAGTCTCTTTTTTCAAGGATTAAAACTTTTGTTAGCCAAACTCCTAGCTGTAGCCTGGCCTTTCCCTCACGTGGGCTCCTAGTTGAATGTATGGCTTCCGACAGACGGCGTTAATCTGTTCAGCCCAATACATACCAGGCCCACTCTTGCCACGTCAAGTACGAATTCGACATGTTTCTACAGGAACAAGAACAGTGGCCAAATTAAGAAGGAAATGGGAGGCACTTTTCGACAAAAGACGGTAACATTTGGACTTTTACAGTTTTGTTTCGACGACAATCATACTATCAACGAATGCCCAATAGATTTTCTAAGATAAACCTCTCTTTTGTATTATGGAATATGTGGAAGGATAGAAATAGAAAGATGATGTTTATGTTGAAGTCTTGATCGTTGCTATTTTGTGTTTCCTCAAGCATGTAAAGAACAATCTCTTTAAATTTTGCTATGGGTCGATGCTAGCTTGAGGACCTATGGAGTCATAGAACTTCGGACAAATTGGATGAACCTCTACTTCAGGTTTGGGGCCTCGGTACCTCTTGTGGGGTGAAGGAGTTCGGCAGCGACATCTGACTCAATAGCAAGGGACCTCAGATGACTGCTTCCTTCTCTTATTTTTGACTTTGCTAATTCTTCCTTTGACCCCCCATCTGATTCTCTACCTATGTGGACATATGCTGCTTACATGGCGGTCTAAATGGCCATTTGGCCTGTGACTTCGGATCTGAGGGATGACAAGAGGGAAAGTGACAAGTAGTGCTGTGAATTTAGGGGAGGAAAAAAATTGCTAAATCTTCCTTTCCCTCTTATAATCCGATAACTTCCATCTGCACCATTACTCCCTCAAACTCATCACATTCCAAACCCGGAAATCTCGAACATCCCCGGTCTACCTCTGATGCCTACACTACCCAATTTTTCTCCCTTCCAACCCTTCGATATTCCCAGCATTCCTTTCTTCACACCACCCTCGGTTCCAGTGTAAGATTGTGTGCTTACCGGCTGATCGAGAACTTGTTTGGTGTCGTTAAACTTATAAAGTATTGATGGTAACGCTTATGTGAAGAGACTAAAGTTTCTCAAAGTTCCAATATTTACTGGGTTAAGAATTAAATACTAAGTTGCTACAATGGTTATAAATGAAATAAATCTCTACCCTCTTTGTATTATTATTTGTAAACACCGTCGAGCTTATTTGTAATATTGCAATAATGATTATAAACTAGAATGACAATTATTGTATTTATGAATCTATTAATAAGACCTCATTGAAAATTGATTGTTAGAACAATCTTGAAATCTTTTTGTCGTCTAAGGTTTAGATAGATCGAATAATAATGTTATTCATTGACAGTGGTGCTTTAACATTTGTCTAAATGGCGATGGGAACACCACTTTTTGCTATATAGCATTATGTTTATTCAATGAATAAAAACATATCTTAACTTCACTAGATAATGTAGCAATGATTGTACTATAACTCAGATTGATGTTTAAGTACCACATGCTAAATTGCATTACTTGTGGAGCTGTGAGGCATTTTAATGTTTTGAACAATTAAACAAGGGATCCACTACTATCTAAACTAGTGATATTAGCATGAGTGAGGAATAGCATCAGGTTGGATTGAATTGTTCGTTTGAACTTTTTGAGTTCTGATATTATAAAATTTGTCATGTAGTGTCAAAATAGACGAGCAGTCTAGGTGCGGGACAACCCAATTCATTACAAATTTAGATCGAAACTAGCCTAGTTCGTTTTGGACCAGCTTACAGGTTGGTCCACCAAATATGATGAGCCGTGCTAGGTTAGTTTTTAAGATGGGCAGCGCATGATGACCATTACAGTTGATTTTTTCATTGAAAATTTGTATTATTACTAATCAATTCTACTTGTAAAGTGATATCTTTAAGAAAATTAAAATTAAAATTAACGACGTAATTTATGTGTGTATCAAAGAATATAGCTAAAAAAATGATTACAGATTAAAAAATGATAGAATTTGCCTAGTCTGGCTCAGTTTGCTTGCAATATTGATAGGTTTGCAGATCGATCCAATTCACAATTTTAAAGACGAGCATGTACCATATATTTAGAAGGAATGGTTCAAGACCATAAAGGACCTGAGTTAGCATACATGCACATAGGTCGGTCTCAGTCAGTCCATCAATTATTACCACCCAAAATTATACTTGTTTATGCATACACGGCTACTTTCTTCTTAGTGCTACTTGGTTAATTAGCGAGACTACTTACTCCAAAAATAATTTAATTTACTATTAAGTTTACGAGTTTAGTATATGCATCAAATTTTCTTCATGAACACGATACGTGATTTTAGTTCATAGTGGGAAAATATAAACTTCTCATTTATGATGAATCTTATTTTTCTATATCAAGAAAGTACACATAATGAGTATCTTAAATCTTAATTGAATTAAAATTTGCAATAAATGAGATTTTTGTTTAACTTCTCATTTATTATTACTATTGTTTTTGTTTTTTCTAGAAAGTGCACGAAATGAGTATCTTAAGTCTTAATTTAAATTAAAATTTTCCGTAAACTAAATCTTTAATTATCACTGAAATCTTATTTCAATTATCAGGTATATTTCACCATTTATAATTGCTACATTTTTTCTCGATATACCGACACGACTCATAAAATCGTGTTATCTGAAGTTTGACGGGTATAACACACGTTTTATCTATCAGTGTAGGTACAAAATTGCCCCTACTAGACACTTCTGTGAATATGGCGGTGCATGGTGCAACCCAGCAAATAGTTAATTGCACAAATGGTCACTCAAGTTTAAGTGAAATTTCGAAGTCATCAATGAAGTTTTTTTGTGACACATTTAATCACCCAGTTAAATAATAATACATAATTGATCACTCTTTATCATCATTTTAGAGACTGGTTGAACCTTTACATTGAGAAATGATCGTTGCGTCCGAATTACAAATCTTCAACATTAAATACGGTATCCCTTTCGAAAACGAGTTTAGTTATCGACATTTCGCTTATATATTCAATCGAGCAGCAGCAGGGGCGAAGCTACACTTGGACAAGTGACGCCCAAAACTTTTGTAATATCTTTTTAAATTTAAAAACAAAAGGTTCTTCCTTTCTACCATATTATGTACATTTTAACATCTCAATATTTCCACTATTATTTGTGATTGGGAATTTTGGTTTACGTGTTTCAATTCTCATAGTAAAATAATAGATGCTTATTTTGTGTGTGTGTGTGTGTCTGAATTTTGTTCCTGAATAAATATAGGGACCATAGGGAAAATCAAGATTTCATGAATATATTTATTAAGATAACTCAAGTTTTAGCCTCAATTGCTAGTGTTTGCATAGCAAAAAATACACCCATATCAACCCTGAAAAGCTGAAATTTAGCTATCGTCGGGCTATCTCGAAATATGACATAGTTTTATATTAGAAAAGACTAGTTGGGTCTGTTCAAGCTAAAGTTATATGTCTTCCGTCAATTCAAAAATGCAAAACTAAACATTTGAATAATTTTAAGTTCTAGAACTTTCCCATTGCATTTTTAATTTGAGCACATTTGTTTCATTTCTCTAACTATTTGTTCAGAAAAAGGTTAGGACTTATAGAGCGGTGATTAAAGGAATTGAGAAGTTAATTTTCATCTTTGGTTTGTGGGCAATCTCCAAGTACATCTTTAAAAGTTTTAGTTAACAGTTTCTTGAAAGGATTTAGTAATAGAACAAAGTTGTATTTTCTCTTTTGAGAAAATGTGTTTAACGAAATTGATAATAATATAATTATACGACGTTTTCAAAATATGATAATATAATTTTTACCCACCAAAAAAAAAATATCCTAGTTCTGTCGTTGAGCAACACTAATATCGCATATAAAGTTTTTTAGGTATTCTCTTTCCTTTTGCAATTGGTTATGTGTTAGGTAAGTGACAAAATTTCTTCCCGTTGGGCCAAGTTTTCTCAAGGTGTATTTTCTTACGTTTGATCAGGACAAATTGAAACAAGGGATCAAAGCATCAAGGTGTGAAGTCTTCGAAATTGGATGCAATTCTGAAGCTGGTATAAGCTGCATTGATCCATTATGAAAAACCCTCACGTTCAGGTCAAAACTTCCAAAATAACTCCGTTCATGCCTAACTTTATCTTTTTATCATTAGGCATCAACATGTCTATAAGAGGAGCCCAGATTGAATGAATCGATAGCTAGAATTACGGTTAATTTAAGTGAAGATTTAACAATAGCTATGTAAAATATAATATCAATTATATTCGACCAAATTTGGTGATTAAAATTAAATTTTTAGTAAATTTTAATAAAATTTGATAAAATGTGTGATTAAAAACTTGTGCATCTCATAAAATATGTAGTTAAAATTAATTATTGACTTCGATATACATTAAAATTTAAATCTTAATATTCATCAAATAAGGGCTCGAAATGATTATTTATGTAATATTATTTAATTTTAGTGATTAAATGAGCCATAAAATAACTTTAGTCATCAATTTAACATTTGTTGAAATTGTTATTTCGCAACGGATCGTAGCTTTTCGTAACATGTCGTCTCAATTCGTACTTTTCGTACCATTTCATGCCAATTTGACTTTGTAACATTGAGAGGTGAGAATTACTCGCCGAACATAGCACCCCTCACCGCCACCACCTTCTTTGGCCTTTACTCTTTCTCCAGCTCAATTCTCCAACCCCCACCAAATAATCTGAAAAACCTAATTTCACCCATTACTGTGCAATTTGAAGAGATCCCAAAAATCCCAGTAACCCAATGGATCTGCCTGCCGAAGAACTGCAATTCTTGAGCATCCAAGACATCCTTAAAGAATCAGTTTTCATTCCTAAACAATCCCCCAAAACCTTTTACCTCATAACCATAACCCTAATCTTCCCACTGTCGTTCGCCATCTTGGCACACTCGCTCTTCACCCACCCCATCCTCTCTCAGCTTCAGTCCGAGCCAACTGGGTCCAATGCCGCTTCCTCCGAGTGGTCCAAGCTCCTTATTTTCCAGTTCTGCTACCTCATCTTTCTTTTTGCCTTCTCGCTCCTGTCCACCGCTGCCGTTGTCTTCACCGTCGCCTCACTCTACACGTCCAAGCCAGTCTCCTTCTCCTTCACCATGGCAGCGATTCCCAGTGTCTTCAAGCGGCTCTTCATCACCTTCTTGTGGGTTTCTCTCACTATGGTCCTTTATAATATTTTTTTCTTGGGATTTCTCGTGCTTCTGATTATTGCGGTGGACACCCAGAACGTTGTCTTATTTATATTCTCGATTCTGGTTGTGTTCTTGTTGTTTTTAGTTGTGCATGTTTACATAAGTGCATTGTGGCATCTGGCTAGTGTGGTGTCTGTTCTTGAGCCTATTTATGGATTTTCAGCGATGAAGAAGAGCTACGAGTTGTTGAAGGGGAAAATTGGCATGGGATTTGTACTTGTTTTTGGGTACTTGGCTATTTGTGGAGTGATTAATGGGCTATTTGGGTCAATTGTGGTGCATGGTGGAGAGCATTACGGGGTGTTGACAAGGATTATTATCGGCGGGTTCCTCGTTGGGATTTTGGTAATTGTGAATCTTATAGGGCTATCGGCGCAGAGTGTGTTTTACTATGTCTGCAAGAGCTATCATCATCAAGGAATTGATAAAAGTGCACTGTATGATCATCTCGGTGGATATCTTGGGGAATATGTGCCTCTCAAGAGCAGCATTCAGATGGAAAACATGGATGTTTGACACAATGTTTGTGTGCTAGAGAGCGTAAATTTCTGTGATTTCTTTAGCTTTTATGTTACCAAAAATACAATGTGTAGATAAGAAAATATTTGAAATGGATGAGTGTTTTGGGACATTGCATTAACTGTAACAATAAGAATTGAGGTGGTCCTTGTCTTAATTTTCTTGCAATTTGCTTGATTATATTGATTAACTATGATGACAAATGCTCTTCCTTTGTTGTTTGTCTTTTTTACGCTAGGGAATGTCTGACAGGATTTATTAAGACTTTGAACAGATAGTGATGGTTGTATTATTGTTATTTGGGTAGTGATGTCTATTTATATGCTAAATTAGTTATAGTTTTTCTCTGTCTCATGCTTTTGGCTTGGTACATTTGGAAGTTCTGTTTTTCATTTGTCCCATTAATGTTTATTTCTTATATCAATATTTAGACTATTCATCTTAATTAGTTACTCTTGACTGTATGGTTTGTTCACTGTGGTTGTAAACCAACACAGTTGTTATAACCAACTTGGTCAAGACAAAAAAATGGAAGGGAAAATGCCGAGGAAAAACAGACACAATTGACTCTATATTTGTTGTGCTAAGTTGCTTGGAAAAAATGAATATGAAATGGATAGTTTAGTTTCGTGGTTTGACCATTTATGTTTATTTTGTTAAAATAATGTTGGGCATGCATGTCATTTTCAAAGTTTTAGGTTTAACACTTACTGAGCTATTATCATTCACTGTAATATATGTCAGATTTTATTTTATTTTTCCAAAAGGGTTAGATTTATGTCACACCATACATGGATTGTGTGTTCTAATAATATATAATCCTACTGCACTTGAGCCAATTTTAACTTATGTGTATGATCTTTTCTCTCATTCTTTCTCTTGCAATTTTTTGAAGAGGTAGTCTAAATTATTGACGGTATGTTGATCATAAGGCCTGTTTTCCTTCAATGATCATACAATAGGATTACTGTACAAGAGGAGATTAAAATCTTTTGATGTACCTGTAGAATGAGTTACTGTTTTAAAATAATATTGTTTCCCCATAAATTTGCTAATTCCATTACATTAAATGTTATTATGGATGGAATGGAACAAGATATTCTTGGAGAGATTGAGAGTTCAATCTGTAAGCTGAAAACTACACACTAATTTATCTGTTCTTTTTGTTTGGAGGGGACAAACCATTTCCATTTTCATTTATTCATAGATGGAGTTTTGTCAGCTTTTGAAAGAGAGAGTTGCTGTGTTTTGCATCTTATATATGAGGTTTTTCAGATTTTAGTAAAATTTTGGCACATACGAGAAAGAAGTCAGAAGGCTGATAGGAAGAACATCATATCATCAATTGCAGCATTAGTCAAATGACTTGAAAGAGGGCTGTATTAGCTAACCATGGAGTTCTTATACTGAATTGGAATATTACAATAATTTTGGTTGCAAAATATGAAAATCTGATGTCTATAAGCTCTGAAGCTTTCAGTTCTCGTCAACTAGAATTCTTTGGCCAAGTAGAATTAAGACAACTATTAATTAGTTTCTACAATAGATAGGAAACAGCTAACATGGTGAATTTTAAAATAGAAATCTAACTTACAATGGCTAATGCATTGTAGATTCTTATACAAGACTTGTATTATTTGACAGTGCCACATGAAGAGTATCGGATTGGACGGTTGAACAATAAACAACCACTCTTATCTTACCTTAGTCATTCCTGAGGAAATTACAAACCTTTTGACCGAGCTCTGTTTCTTTTATGTCCTCGCCCTTGGAGAAATTATGGCCTAAACTGGCTAGACTAGCACAAACAATATCCCAAGTGAACAGATTTGCATGAATGGTTATTACTATTTGTGCCAGCTTTTATGCATCAGTGAGGAAGGATAAGGAGAAGCATATACCTATTTGCTTATCTGGTAAGCAGCACAATCACTCTCGAAAAGCCTTCTTGTTTGTGTCAGATGCATCTTGAACATAGATAGTGTTCAAGTTTAATCTGTTATGAATGTTGTATTTGCTGCTTAATAAATAGGGGGAAGAAAGGGGGTAACGACTGAGTTTTTGTAGGGAGTTTGTAAGAACCTTGTTCTGAAAATAACGTTGACTGAAATTTACATGGCGATACGGCAACTTAAAATGGGAGGTTAGTTATATATTATTGGCTAATTCTTTGATATTATTGTGGATATAATTGGCAAGGATGCTAGATTGTACTGGGATGGGAAGAATGGGACACTAGTACTTGTTTGTATATTTGTGGCCTTCTGGAAGGGAGAGAAACTGGAAATCTGTGGAAATGTCTCCATTTTGCAATCAAGACTTTGATTTTGACTCTGTTGTTCTTTTAAAAGCAATTATATTTAGAAATAAGCAATGGCTGGTGTTTTGTTAGACTCCATTCGTTCGTTAGGTTATTCATGTTTTCACATGTGATGAGTTTTCATTGCTTCCTGGACACATCTTCTTGATTGGTGGTTGTGCACTTGTGGATGTAGAATGATGTATTTTGAAGAAAGTTTTAGTTATGCTGGTTGCATATGCGACTTGGTGATAAATTGTTTGGTTTATATTTAATATTGCTTCTTGATCTTTGTACGAACTTAAATAGTCCTTTTGTTGCGGGATGGGGGTGGGGGTGCATTTGTTCTTTTGTACATGAAAGAACTTAAGCTTGCCTCATCTTTGTTCAAAACGAACTCTAAGGAGTCCTCTCCTGTGGGAACACGGGGTTGCTCATTTCTTGCCTTTAAAACTTGTGCAATAAAAATGCCATTGTGCTCCCAGACACCAAGAGATAACATATGGTTTGATAACACTGCAGGATGATGCATGAGTAGAAATTTTCATAACCAAATAAATATAGATTGTTAACAATTTAGTCCAAAAGCAGTAATATGAAATGTATTACCTTCACCAGAAACTCAACCGAAGTACTAGGATTGTGGCAATTTAGTCCACCTTTGTTTAACACTAAATCTTGCCATTTTATAGTCCAAAAACTTCTCTGTTGTGAAACTGTCCTCATCTACATGATTAACTGAGGAGACGGGCCACTTTTCTTGTAAAGTATCAATTCCTGGGCATGTTAAATTGTCAGTCGATCGTTGGACATTTTGAGAAGGAAGGATCGAGTTCACTGGAAAATTGTGAAAGTTGCTTGGGGAACTGAAGTGGAACTTAAACCTGGATACTCAGTTTAAGCTCTATTTGTTTTTCAGTGTCTTTAACTTTTTCATTAAATGCCTTTTAAAAATAATTCACAATCCAGTGTTGGTCCAATGTTTGCTTTGTCATGATGATAGATTATTCCTAAGACCATTAGGCGATATATATACAAATTCATTCCTGTATAATTTATTTTTGTGTTTGTTTCTTCTGGGACTTTTCCACATTGCAAGTGGCAAGAACTGGGTCTTTTGTTTAGTTTTGAGATCTATGTATTTTATTTAAAAAAATTCTTGCCAAAGTAATGCAACACATTAGAGATTGATCCTAGAGTTTCACCTAATAGTATAATGCTTGTGGATGTATCACTTGCTTTTTCTTGTCCCTTTTTTGTTGATTCTATTTCTTGAAAAGAAGTTTCTCCACTGGTTTAGTGGCCTTGTGATTTTTGGCATATTTTCCCGCAAACTTGCGGGATCATTGATAAGTAATACGTGATGAATAATATGTATTGTCCCAAAAGAATAAAATTCAGTCAAAATGTACTAGTGTCTATTCAAATTCAAGGTGTGTGACCAAAAATTTGTCGTGCAATTATTCTGAATTAATATATGAAAGTATGAAAAACTTTGGCGTGTGTGAGTATGATGAGTGTATTATTATTCGTGCATTCTTGACAATCAATAAATTATATGCTATTTTTTTTCCCAAGATAAATTAAGTCTATTATAATCATGATCAAATCATGGTGATTAGACAATCCAATAATGAATTTAAGCATGGAAGATTAATCAAGAAATGAAATAATATAACTAAATTACTTGTCTTGAGTTCAAATAAGCAATAAGTGGGTGTTATATTCATACAATACGTGGAGAGAATTAGTGTAACATGTGCATAATGTAAATTACACAAAAAGAATTAAATTGTCATCACCTGAACCAAGAATAATGAAAGAAATAGGAAAAATTCATATTCACTTCTTGGATCTTGAATCAGGCCTTGATTAATCTTCGTATGTTAATTGTCTTGATTCTCATGCTAGATTTGTTCTTCGCGCTCTAATGTGGTGCATCTTGGTTTTGGGGTGTCTCAAATAAGTTTGTTGACATGGGACTCTTAATAAAGGATTAGTCATTTAATAATGACCCTAAAGTGAACTTTGTAATTAAACCTCCACATGGTTCTCACAAATAGTTTGAAAGCTTCCTCCAACAGCTCGGTAAACACCGTTGATTGTGAAACACCATAATTTATGATTTGACTTGGATAACATCATCGCTTTTATCTCACCTAATCTCCATAAAACACGTAGCATGGCAACCTAAGCACTTCAAAGTCAACCAATCACAAAATTTCAATGGTGGCGAATAACTGTGCTCATCCCAAACATCGTGATGAACTACCATGGCAGTTCTCATCATCCAATAGAAAGACATTTAGTTGAATGATTTTGGCACACAAAATGAGGAAAACACTGTAGCTGACGTTGGAGGCCCATCTAAGTACCAGATGAAGTCGGCCAAATCTTCCATTTTTAGCTATAAAAGGAAACTCATGGTCCTAATTTAAATTTTTAAGGACCCCGAATCTACAATTCTTTCACTTTTTGTACTTTAGCTAATCTAAAGCAAGTCACTGCAATTATCTCATATTACTATTTCAGTTAAATAAACTCATCTTTAAAACCAGTTGAGGTGGTTGAA
>CAIGRL010120457.1:0-18151 GCA_903798325.1 Fraxinus xanthoxyloides | reverse complement strand
TCTCTCGATCTCTCTATCTCTCTTTCTCTCTCTCTCTCTCTCTCTCTCTCTCACTCACACACATTCAAGGCATGCAACGTCTCTCATTGTGTCGTGGAAGCTGTTATTTTTAGCCAATTTTGTACAATTACATATATGGGTAGCAAAAGGGTTGAGCTGCTCTCTATCTTGCGAGCTTGGTTAGTCGGCTCAATCTATGAACCATTCGGACTCGTATTGAGAGGATCTATGAGGCGATCCAAGCTCGATTTTTAATTTCGCTCGACTTGTGGCTTGTGTTAAGTTTGTGGGCAGTGGTTTTGGGTTGGCAAAACGGCCACATTACATAATATCACGTGATCTATTAAAACATATGTATCTACTACTGTAGCATCGAAATCTAATTTAGTGCAAGTGGTCATGTTTTGTCTGATTACAGGTCAAAACTTAAAGAAATTATAGAGTTTAATGTGTTAAGGCACTGAGAAGACGTATGGTTTATCAAGGAGTCAAAAATTGAGTCAACTCACTAGTTCATAATTTATAAATAGTTCATAATTTATAATATTGTTTACATTAATTTTCTATAATTTTTTTTCCACTTTTTAGAAAAAAATTGTACACGTAATATATTGTTCGTATACAATTTAACACCACCTGCATTTAGATTAACCAATCCCTAGCCCGAAAAATGAGGGTTTCAATTTTTTGAAGTAAAAAATATAAATGAGTAGGCTTGTGGACTGTTCAGTTCAAACCATGAGGCCTACGTGCCAATGAGCCGAATCAAGAAGTATTTTTGGACATGAGTCGAACTCGACTTGGCCAGTTGTTACTCAAATTACATATTTTGTTTGTTTATTTGTGGGTTTCAAGACTACAGTATAATCAAAAGTTTATTAAGTTGCACCATTTTGTAGTGTTTTAAGTCTGTAACTAGATTGTGCAAAGAATTAAACTTTATGTTGCAGAGAAAAATAAGCTTAGGAAATTCATACAATTCGACGATATAATCTTACACTTTTGGTGGAGTAAATGCAAACTAATAATTAGATTGTGCAGCTTGGGTGTCTAATTATTGGATCTTGATTTATATACTCATTGGAATCTCATTAATAACTTTATAAAAAAATACGAACTTAATTACACTTTAATTAAAGTCAAAGGTGGTGGCAGCCTTTTTAGATGACTTTCGCCCCGTTTGGTAGAACTTCAAACTTTTACTTTTATTTTTTGTGGAAGAATTTCCTGAAAAAGCAATCTTAGTTCAATTTATTATAAATATTCTTATAGTTACGTAAAGTATTTTCGAAAAATTATCACAATATGTTCAAAAGTAAATTCTTAGTTTCAGAAGCATCTTTTAACTTTTCAAAAACCCTATAAAATTGACACTTCCTAGTTTCTCAGTCGAGTAGGCTCAAACGTTGGCTTTGTGCGAGGGCTTCATTTGGCACAAAAATCTTGAATTTGAGCGAGTAAAAGTAGAATGTTGTTCTCTTGTTACTGTTCATAGTGTTTTAACTTGTAACACTTTTGCTTCGAATGTAGGAAACTTTTACAAAATGTTGGGGGTGATGTCATTATGTTCCATACAAGGATATAGAGTGACTCCCGAGATAACTTCATATAATTTTTTAATTAGAAATTTCTTTTCGCAAACTAATAAGTAGATTATGGAGTCTATGGTTGGCTTGACTGTCTAAGTACTGGAACTTGATTTATATGTCCATTCGGATCTCTTTAGCCCTGTTTGGTGGTCATTCTAGTGATGGTCTTGTCATTGTATTCCATACAATGGTATAGTGTCTCATGAGATAACATCGTATGCTTTTGTAATTGAAAATTCTTTTATTTGAACTAATTAAATTTCGAGGTTCATTTATGAAGTTGTTTTTGCTTTAAAAAGAACAAAAATATAAGTATTTGTTGAAATTTTCTTTTTCAATACATGCGTCATATATGAGCCAAATTCATATTTCATGAGAGAATGAATGGATGATAATGAGAGTTAGACTTCGGATCTTTTTATGCTCCAATCTTTTTTAATTATCAATTGCCTCATCTAGAAATGTTGTAGATGAAGTTGGCCTGATGGCTGGCTTCAGTGCACGGTACATGTTAACGTTTAAAAAACACGTCCTCTTACTAGAGAATTAAAATAATCAAAACTGGATCCTCGTAAAGTGAAAAGTATCTTGCATTGGCCGATTCTGACATATTTTAAATACCTCAAGAACTTATTAAGACTTATGGTTCCATCTTAAAATGTCAATCTTATTAAGAGAAGTAACTTAAACTCTTATGAAGTTGATCTATATTTTCATCTTTATTTCATGTGGACTTTTATTGTTTAACATACCTCTACAATGTAGTGACTCATTTGAGCAAATCAATCTTGAAATCTCCATACTCATTTTTTGAGTATTAATGGGATCAAATTACCCGTTGGAGATTAATGAGCTATGATACTACATTAAGATTTGGAGTTCCATTTTAAAAGGTTGATCTTATTAAGAGGAATATTCAAACTCTTATAAATTAGTCTATATTTCTATCTTTATTCGATATGTGGTTTTCTCTTTTTAATAGACCTCTCGTATATAATAATTTCTCAACACTCCTAGTTCTATCTAGATCGCGAATATTAGCACTAGGCTTCAATGTATTGTGGACATAATAAGTTATACGCTTACTTATCTTACTTTTTCTCTTTCCTAACTTACAAGTAAAATAAGGTCCAACCATGCTAGCGAAATCCAATAATTGACTATGCATCTTATATGAAAAACATTGTAATACAAACTTCGTTCAATTTCCAAAAACATAAAAATAAATCTATACACTTAAAATCTTTATATTATTACCAGACAATTTTAATTGTTCGGACAAAATTAGTAAGTGTACAGGATCGTTGACAAGTAATAATGTATCGAGTTAAGTTGTATCATCCTACGATAAATAATTGTAATTATAGTTCAGTAATTATAATCAAATTCGATTTAATGCAACCCAAAAGAGAATTGTTTTTATTATTATTCTAAGTTAAACAATGAAAGCAATAAAAGAATGGTTTTTGTCCAAAAATGAGATGAATGTATTGAATTTTAGAATCCACATATTAATGTCGAGTTCCAATTCTCGACTTATGTAACTTAGCTTGATTATTGTGTTCCCGATAATCAATAATCTATTAATATCTGATATTTTCTTATACTTAACACCGATACACAAATAAACATTATTCATAATATATATTGTCCGTGTGTTAAATACGTTGTGCCCTACTTATTGTGAGTTTTACAATAAACTCGCATAAACTCATCAAAAGTTCATTCCCTTTCATCCTAATCTCTTAAAACCTAGTGATCAGAATTGTAATTTCGAGTTCTTAACAGCTTGAGTTCCTTCATGTGTGGTCTATATAATATCGCAAACCTTACACATAGACAATCTCCTAAACTCTTCTGACATGAAGCATTAATCTTAGCTAGCCATGTATAGATATGAACGAACGAGTCGTACCAGAATCAATAAGGACGTAAATCAGAATACTAGAGACTAATAAAATACATGTGATTAAGTCCAAATTTTGGGCAGCCTCATCGTGAGTCAAAGCAAACACCCTTGCTTTTCCTTTCTTCTCCTGCTTCGGTTTCTTAATCAATGAGCATGAGAAAATCACATGATAAGGTTGACCACGCTTATAGCAAAGATACTTTCCAAACAAACACTCTCCTTTGTAAAACTTGTTACACTTAGGACATTGAGGTAAATGATTGCTTGTCTGACATGTATTTGTCTTCTTCTTAAACTATCTAGTATTCTTATTCTTATCTTGCCACTCCTTTTTTCGAAGCTATTATGAGGTCCATGATTCACCATCTTTACCCCTGAGTAGGTCACTATATTAACTTTCTTTACCACTGCTTGAAAGGTGGTGAGATCACGTGAACTCAAAGTCTGCCTGATCTTAGGTCGTAGGCCCCTCTCATAACATTTTGCCTTCATGAGTTCGGTACCTACAAGGTGTGGGGCATATCGGGACAATTCTTCGAACTTGCTCTCTTACTCAGAAATTTCCATATGGTCTCGCAGAGCTTGCAAGAAATACTTTTCTATTAATTTCATCTTGAATTAAGTCCAAGTTAGATTACATTGTTCTTCATCGATGCAAATGTGTGATGGGGATTCCCACCAATGGCCTGCTCTTCCACTCAACATAAACTCGACACATAATACATTTTGATCTTATGGGCAAGAGATACGCCGGAAGATCTTCTCAATAGTACTAACGACTTCTCAACTGCTAGAGGGTCTTTCCCGCCATCAAAGATAGGGGGTCAATATCTACGAAACTATTCTACCATCGGAATAAGCGGTGCAGCAAGGTATGTTGGCGGCACGATCAGTGCTTGGAGAACTGGTGGAACTTGAGGTACTGGAAGCGTAGCTTGAGCAACCAGGCCTGTTTCAGCTCATCAATCTCTTGCCTTAACTCTCTAATCATCCTCGCTTGCTCCATATTCCTATATGCCATAATAATTGCAATCTCGCTTAGAGGAGTTTACAATACTTGCACAAAATAGGTGGGAAAGAAAAAAATTTCAACCCAACATCTTGTATTAACATCTCAAAATAATCCTTCAAGAGGAATACCAAATAATAAAAGAGCATATGGCCCAAATCAACCGGAAAACAAAAGGAATCCTATTAGGCATCAACAATACGTAAACTTAATTTCACTCCTCTATTCATCATTGCCATCATCGTCGCTAATACAACCTCCATGAACCATGGGTTTCTGAGAAGGTTGAGCCTCATCGTCTGAAATAGATGGAGGTGCATCTTCACGAATGTACATCTCAGTAGGTACACTATCGTCCTCGAAAATCGCAAGTCCGGCCAACTCTCACTGTTCAATCAACTCTACACTGAAAGCCTCATAATCAATCTCTTGAGGTAAAGTAGGCATGACAACTTTCCATAAATAATTATAGATCGACTCAACCACCTCTAGCCACTCTTCTGGCAAGGTATTAATAAGAAGAGGGGTGGCTTGTCGACCAGTGACCATATGGCCAAGTGCCCCACCTCCCCCACCTTAATAACATTTCCCAAATGTGCTGGCACATATTGTGTTCTGAATTCCACCAATACTCTTCATATTGCTTCACGATCTTATATCGATGAGGCATCAATGAACTCTTCTTCCTACGAGTTTTCTTATTCTCTACCATCTCTGACAAACCAATTATTCAAAGTCCAATTAATGGGTATCTAATAAGTTTTAGTTAATTCTTGAGGACTTAAATAAACATTCAATTTGGTCACGTTCTCAAATTGCTTGGTGCGATAATGATTATCTACAAAAAAATATTCAAACTCCAACATATACTAATATTCATACATACATTTCAAATGTTTTATCTAGAACAAACTTTTTCATTCTTATCACATAGATACAAGCATATTTATAAAGTGTTATCTAGGTATTCATAAAAAAATTACAGAATGGAAAATTTACTAGAAAGTTAAAAGCATTTCAATCGCCCAGCACTTGCCACCATGCCAACCCTTACCATGCCTTCATTTAACCTGTAAGTTTTGTAGGAGCGAGTATCACAAGTAATACTAAATAGGAAAACAGTTAAATAAATGGTAAAAATATATATATTTTCATAAATGCAACATTTATTATTTGTGTCACCATCAATTCTGCAAAGCGATCCGGTAATCAATCAATCTGTTTATTCTCGAGTTTTAATAACCACTTTCATATGTCATAAATAATCTCTTCATCTCTTATTTAAAATGCCAAAAGGTGTTTCCATTCTCTCATGAGTAACACAATAACACGTTAAATGTAAATCGAAAACAAATAATTTTTACTTCACTTACAAAAGTGCCGAAACACCCGTATCTTAAACACTTGAAGTTTGAATATCCTCTTGCGCTCAATAAAATACAGTGTTCTCTTCACTTCTTCTTTAGAGACTTTTTTAAATTCAAAGTACCTTAGTCTATGTGAAGAAAACCAAAATAATTTATGTGTGAGTATAATAGTTTGGGGAAGGAAATGTGGCCTTAGAGGTTACAGGAGATTATTATTTTTCAAATGCAAAGATGATGATGGTAATTTGTAGTAACCAAAACGGAATTTAAAACAATGGTAGTGGAATATTAATTAGGTGTATAAATGGTGGGTTATGGTTTAAAAAATGTGTAGGCACCATATTTATATGAATGGAAGTTTTGTTTATAATTACCATAATGGCATTAAGTGATTTGGAGGTTATGCCATTTAGTAAATGATTCAAATGGTATGCTTAGTGGAGAAAAATGAAAAATTAGCTTGAGGAATAGGGAAAAAAATTAAATGGGAATGCATTAGTGGAGGAAAACCGCGAGTGAGAGAGAGAAAAAAAATTATGATGGGATGAATATAGAGTTGTTTGGTGCACTATATCCGATTTATCTAATCTAATTCTTAAAATTTAAGCACTAAACATGTATGCAATGATTATAATGACGTGTGTCATAAAAATAAAAAATTTTCGTTTACTAGAAATTCAATACCTGCAAAATATTTTAAAACAAGTGCGTGAAACTTTACTATGACGAAAACTTTAGTTTGAACTCTTAGGAAGTGTCGTAGAGACGAAATAACATAATCTAAATTATTTTTTGATTTATACAAGAAAAGAAAAAAATTTAAAATGAAACACAAGATTTTATTTTATTTTATTTTCTCGGTCACTACAACTTGCCTCGGGTTGTTATCTTCGTGTTTCAATTTTTAGTTTTGAGTTTTGAATTCATTTTGGATTTCGTATTTTGAGTGTCCATTTGGAGATTGTTGAAAACGCGTTTTTTTTGTCATTTCGAAAAATTGTTTTGAAAAATTATAAAAAATGAAGTTTTGACTTGATTTTAACCGAAAACAGCCAAAACAACTTTTTTGGCGTTTTCAGTTTTCTTTCTAAATTTTAAACTCATTTTTGGAAACTCGTTTTTGAAAATAGGTAAGTAAACATGGTTTTCAATGTTTTTGAAAGCTGAAAATTGGAAATAGCCCGAAAACAGCAAAGACAATAGACCTTTAGTTCTTTCAACTAAGTGTGTGGGGTTTAATCAAAGTATGTAGTGCATCTTCTATTTTATGCACTTATTTTTCTTATTATGTTATGCGTATTCTGTTTCATGCACTAATTTGATCCCTTTAGGTGTCCTCATTGGAGTATTTTAGGATAGCTTCTCAACATAACAACTTTTTCCCTTTTTTACTTGATTAGTGTGATACCCTGTATTAGACACTTAACTTTCAAAACCTATCCTAACTCATGACTTTTACCTAATCTTCTTCTTATTGATCTTAGACAATCCACACAACAATTTTAACGCATGGAACCCCTACTTATTTCAATGTTCCCCTATACTAGCTTAACAATCTTCAAACTATAATAAACATGGTTTAGGGATAGTTAATAATTGCGATTTTCTTGGGATTCGATCAACTATATTTACTTTTCTCATAATGAGAACCAAATCTTTAGCCTACAATGCAAAACATAAGTATCATGTGCAGTGAAGATCATCTCACACAAACAAGCTTAAATCAACTCAATAGTACATTTTACACCAATTTTTAGTCTAATATATATATCATTTCAACAATGCCATCCAACACACACAAACACACAAAAGCAATAAAAAGTCTAACAGAAAATATTTTTGTGATTATTTGTGACTTTCTGATGATTTTTCTTAACACTCGACTATCACACAAAAAGAAAAAACTCGCGTCAACGTTTTTCCATCCCCAAACTTAAAGTAGGAAACGATATATAGATGGTAATATCTAATTAAAATTAAACTAAACTATCCTATATCTAAAAATCATACTAAATATAGGGGAAAGAAGATTGTGTTGCATCCTAATAAGCGTTTACTTATAGTTTTTAGCTTGACTTTGGTTGTTTTGACTACTCAAGGTGGCTTGAGAAGAGAACTCCAGCTTTGCTCTAATATACCTTTGTAGTTTCATCATTTACTATGCATCGCTGAAAATTTCCATGTTGATCATTTTTAGTTCCAACCAGTCCCCCAACACCGTTCTTGCAATGATGACTTGCATAGTCATCATTTTCTTCTATTTCTACCATTTGAAAATCCTTAAGATAGGATGGTTGCCTAAGTAGAGTGTCTTCTATCCTCAAGATTAGCTCATTTGTTTCAGAATCCAACAAGGCACAACTAATGAATATGAATGGCCTTCCAAGAATAACTGGCAGCTAATGTGCTTCTTCTATGTCCAAATTGACAAAATCAGTTGAAGAAATAAAATCCCTAGCCTTGATGAGCATACCTTCAATTATTTCAATGGTGTACTTTAATGTTCAGTACGCCAACTACAAAATTATTGAAGTTGCCTTTGGATATCTCAATCATAATTTCCTGTAAGAGGCAAATGTATCAAATTAATACATGCTCCATAATCAATTAAGCATTCATACTATTTAAATTTCCTATAGAGCAAGGTAGATTGAAAACTCTATAGGTCTTTCAGTTTGAGCAGGAGCCTGTGCTGTATGATTGCAGTGCATTCTTCAAATAATATAACTATCTCATGTTCATGTAGCTTCCTCTTTTAGTCAACATCTCCTTTAGAAACTTGGAGTAGTTTGGAATATGAAAGATTATGACAATGAAAGAAATGTTGACATGCAACTTTTTGAAGATCTCTAATAGTTTCGTAAATTGTATCTCCAACTTGGTGCTTTACAACCTTTGAGGAAACATGATTGGATGTGTAAGTTTATTGATAGAAATGGTTGCCTTAACATGTGGACTATCTAGAGGCTTTTTTTGTTCTCTAGACGAATTCACTTGTTCCTCGCCAATGATAGGTACCCGATTACTGTTAGTCTCTTCTCTAGTTACACTGATCTCTGGAAGCTGAACACTACTCCTAGTTGTGATAACCTGAACTTGTTCCTCTTTTGGATGCCTTCGTACCCTTTGAGAAAATGTAATAGACAACACATAAGTTCCCTCACATGGAGCAAGTTTGATCCCTAGTGAGTAGTCCACGTCATTCTCTATAGCTCTAATAGCCAGTACTTACCCCATTGGTTCTTCTCTATGTTGCTAGGTAAGGTACCTCATGGTCTGTTGGAGAATACAACTGCTATCTACCCCACTTGATTTTCTAAGTTTTAGATAGAAGCCCGTTGATTCTGGATTGCAATCTCAGTCTTGGCGATGTACTCAACAAGTAGATACTCCGATGATTATCTATTCTCTTGTTGTTGCTTTATTTTCGGTGGATTACTCTTCATCTGATATCCCTAACCCTGATTATTAACCCACGAGAAGTTGGGATGCTTGTTCAAATTCAGATGATAGTTGTTGGGATAGAGGTTGTTTTGTTGCCTCTAGAAATCTTGTACATGGCTCACTTTTGTAGACAGAACCATGTGAGTGGAAGCTAGAGGGCAACTAGCAGTGATATGATGTATCCCACAATGTGTGCAAACTAGGGTTGATTGGTGTACCATATTCACATGCTGAAATAGATTGTTAAGTTTCTTTGTTATTGCTTCCATCTCTGCTGCTAATGCTGTCATTGTGTCAATATTATACATTCTAGCGCTTTCTTTGGAAAGTCCCTATTGGTAGGCCAATTAGCCTAATTTTCAACAATCCTCTCATAGAGCTCTCAATTCCCATCTTCATCACCGAATATCCTGTTGAAGCATATGCCATACTATGAAATTCAGGGCATAGTCCATAATAAAAGAAATATACTTGCGCCTAAAGAATGTCAACATTTGAACACTTCCCAAACAAGTTCTTGAACTTTTCCCATACTTCCGGATATGTCTCAAGATCCCTTTGTATGAACTTCATTTCGAATTTGATGGACTCAAGATCGAGGAAAGAACTTCATGGTAAATTTATGTGCCATGTCATTCCACGACATGATACTCCCGATAGATAATGAATGAAGCCATTCTCTTGCTCCCTCATTCAAAGTGTAATATGCACATTCGAAAGACATCTGATGACGTCCCCATGGCTAATAAGTTTGTACAACATCAGAAAAGCTTGAATATGCTTGTGTGGATTTTGTGTATTTTCCTCCAGGAACTTAATGTTATGATGACTTTGAAAGGGATTGATGAAGACATCAAGTCAAATGTGAAAATTAACATGTCCGAAGGGTAGGTAGATGATTGGAGGTAGCACTGGATTCATATAATCACCGACTAATTTTCAGCCTCATTGGCGATATGTCTCTATTAATCTGGTGGTGGTGGTTGAATTGGATCTTGTATCTGATTCTTCTTGTTTTTCTTTATTCTCTTCCACGTTGTCTGAATGTTCTTTTGATCTTGGGATCCAATGGTAGAAGCTTTATTTTTTAAGAATCTTGCATAAACTATCAACAACTTTAAAGAAGTAAGACAAAAAGAAATTAGGTAGTAAAATGAATGGCTTTAAAATATTGAATCTAATTTAGCATCCGTTTGACGCACATTATGAGTCCAAGAATTCATTTTTTCTTTCACATCAAGTGGGTCCCAGTGTTGAAAAGTGTATGAGTAAAGCAAATAAATATATGGGTACAATTACCAAAACATCCTTTAGTATTTTGAATTTGGTAAGGTTACAATTGCACGTGAAAGTGCAAAAAATGGTTTGGAATAAAGCTGGCAATTTTGTACAAAATGAATGAAATGGGCCAAACAATTATTTTTGTCTCATTTCTTGAATCCATTTTCACTAAACGTGGTCTTCGGCGTAGACGGAAAGAACTAGTGCCATCACAAACAAAAATAATTTTATTTTTTTCAACAAATAATTCCATTAAATGTTGTGTTTGGCTATGACAGAACAAACCGATGCCATTACGAACAACAATATTTTTTTTTCAAAAGTGCACTATCAAAAATTAATCCAGGCAAAACATTATTTTTTCCGACTACGACTTCACCCTACATGCATATTAGTTTGTGACCCTACAAACGACTGTAACGTCAATGTTGTTGTGCCAAATAGTCGCGAAATCTATCCCAATCACTGCATTGCATTTCGTGTACATACATTTCGGCATGCATTTCGTCTTCCGCGTCAGGTAGATCAACTTCGACTTCACATTCGTCCATCTCTGCTCTCGCACATGCCTCGTCTATAACTCCAGAACAACGTAAAAAGTTGTGAATACCCATCGTTGCGACAACAACTGCAACTTGTGTGTTAAACGAATAGCTAGGCATATGGTCGAGAATTTTACGTCTTTGCTTCCAAACGTCAAAGGTACGTTTAATTACGTTCCTTCACGAAGAGTGTTTGTAGTTAAATCGTTCTCGAGCATTCCGAAACCTTCGACGACGTCCCGTTCCGTCATTGTGAAACTCTTGAAAATGGTACAANTTAAATCGTTCTCGAGCATTCCGAAACCTTCGACGACGTCCCGTTCCGTCATTGTGAAACTCTTGAAAATGGTACAAAATATCAGATCCCTTATATGGGGCCACATATCCTGGTCGATGTACAAAATCGGAGTCAACCAAATAATAGTTACCCGTGGCTGGTACCGAAAAGTAAATATTCGAATCGTATATAGCACGCGCAAGAAGTCGAGCATCGTACGTATTCCCAGTATGCCCGGCAAGTACGAATGTGAAATATAAATTGAAATCACATGCTGCCAACACATTTTGAGTCGGTACCGTTTACGACCTATGAAATTGACATGCTCATGCCGCGGTACACAACTTTCATGTGTGTTCCATCAATAGTAACAATACAATCCTGAAATAGAGGATGCTTTTCTGGGTCCAGATGGTGCGAGAACTCCCCGTCGTTATACACTTGACTGGGTTTAATAAGACATGCTGATAAGGCAACGACAGCAAGTAATACATTTCTACATAAACAAACTTATACACAATAACACATCAAAGGAGTCTAAATTACATAAACAAAGCAACAAAAATGAAATAGTAGTGAAATACATGAGTTTGTGAGTGGGAACATGCCAGTGTCACGGATGAAAGTAGGAAAAAGATACACATCAACAGTAATCCAATGAATATAATACATAATGCACTTATTTTTTTCAAGAGCATATCCCGATATCGCTTTTGTGCTAAAAGCGTGCATGCAAACCAAAACAATGGCATTTTGCGCTGCAGTTGTCCTGAGTCAAGCAACTCTGTGCCAGCATTCTCTGTCTGCTCCGTGAGGGTATTCAGCTTCGCAGCAATAGCCTTGGCGGCACTGGTGGCACACTCAATGGAGAAGGACAACTTATGAGCTAAAAATTTCTTGTTCTTTCCTATTCTCGCACTGTCGGACGACTTTCTTTTGCCACCGCTACGGCAAGTACAAGTGTTCCTGCCTGAGTTGCACATGGCATTGTGTTCCTCATCAGTCGAAGTAGATACCTCCCCATCAAAAGGGATTGCATCCCTACTATTATCGTATGCAGTGTCCTCCACCAATGCTAGGCCTATGTGGCACAGTTTCGTCGACGTCATTGCATACTTGTCACTTTTGTAACTGTCTCCAAAAAGCAACTGGTATCGAATGTAGATCTCGCTGACATCTTTATATTTAAACTCCTTGTACTCCTTGTTCTCCTACAATGACGGTATCAACAAATTAAAGTCGGCAAATGCAAATGATCTCACATGCTCAAAGTAAATAATGAGAAGACTCGTACAAACGTTCTTTTACTGAAATTTGAAGTGAAACGCAGGAATGAGATAAGATATATACAACTATACAAATTTGCAGTCATATTCATGTGAAGAACCCATCTAATATAATTTTTCAGTACGTGGTGAGAGATGGAAAGAGATGTGCAAGAATTATAGGAGACCTAGAAAAGGGTTTTTATTGAATACAGAATGATAATAACTCAAGAATCAACTTTTGATCATCATAATATATAAAATAACTATTAGCCACACAAATTCATGAATAGCAACCAAAATCAAGAAAAAGAAAAAAAATCGATAAACACGAAAATTCATGGGAACGGACGCCCAGATCAGTATGGAAGGACTGTTGTCTCTTACTTGGTGGACAAGGTGGACGTCAAAGCACGAATTGGAACGCCCTGCTATATGCGGTAATGTTATGGTTCGATGAGACAGCTTTCATGGAACCAGACAACTCTGGTGGCGGGGCATTGACGTCTACAGTGAGATGCGTTCTCCAGTTTGAGGTAGGCAGGATTGTTGTCGGAGCATTTCGCTAGAAGTGGGCAGGAATGGAGGTGGGCATGAAGGATGCTGAAGAAGAGTGTTTGTTGGGTTCTTCCAATCAAGAAAATTGGGAAAGTGACTCTCTTCCAGTAATAGAGAGGGCATTATGATCATTCGAGCTACCTGCATGGCTCAGATGTGCAGGTAGTTGTCAGCCAGGATACTGTAGCAACGATCCAATTATTTCTACATTTTCGAGGAAAATGAGAATCAAACGAGCTGTTAAAATAATAAACTAGAATTAAAACCATTATTCTTAACAACAACGCCAAAACTTGTTTGGACAAAACTTGTAAGTATACATGATCGTTGACAAGTAATAATGTAGTGAGTTGAGTTGTATTGTCCTACGAGGAATAATTGTAATTGTAGTTTAATAGTTAAAATCAAATTTGATTCAATGTAATAAAAAAAGAGATTTACTTATTTTTATTATTCTAAGTTAAACTATGAAAGAAATAAAAAAAAAATGTTTTTATCCAAAGATAAGATACATGTATTGGATTTCAGAATTCACTTATTGATATCTAACTGCAATTCTCAACTTATGTAAGTTAGCTTGATTAATGTTCTCTTACAAGATATGTTAAATCTATACTTAATATGACTTGATCTTATTTTTAATATCAATTCATATGCAAAGCACATATTCAATCGCATGATTATCTCATATAATTTGCACATGCCATAAACACGATTCAAAGTGTTTAGGAAAGATAACTCAAACGATTACAATTTTGTTTAAATATCATTCTCCAATTCGAACGTTTTCTATGTCAAAAATGAGTCTCAATATTAAACTGAAAGAAAATTCGAAGCATGAATTTTTCGGTTGGAAATGGATGTGTGATAATACTTTAACTATATTTCTTTTATTTGACTTCTTTGCTCATACAATTGACCCCTAACATTCTTGAATTTTCATCGTGAGGTCGACACAACTTTTGAGTATTTGCACTTTAGTCCTCGAACTTTGGATATATACAATTGAGCCTTTTTTTTTCATCATTTTTCTACAATTCCGCTATTTATGTCGGTTTGTATCTGACAAACACAATTTGCATAAAATTAAGCTATAACCAATAAATACTAATAAATGTATAATACACTTATCAGTAATGACATGATCATGTTAGAATAAAACCTATGTTTTATGTGACCATATAAAACGCATAGGTACGCGGCATATTAAACAAACATGTTTGGCCAAGCTTATAGGTTAACACCCTATCACGACTCTGCATCGAGAACCTCCAGCTCTAACCTACCACCGCTCGTCCCGCTAACACCAAAACCCGGCTATGCCCACTCGTTTAGACAATCGTACGATGATGAATAAAGTTCTCTTTTATGCAAAATAACATGTTCCTGATTTTGTTTAGTCTTATAACTATGATTCCGTTAGAGAAATACTTTGTGCCACAAGTCAAATTTAGTGATATAAAGGTTAGGTAGGTTGTCAATAAGCAAATCATTTTTCCGTTGAATAATGCAAGCCTTTTATAATCCACACCTTATAATTTTTTATTTTTTATTTTTTTATTTTTTTTTCCCGCGTGGCTAAACATTTTGCTCGCTATTATTGGGCTTTAGGGGCTCCATCTTAAAAAATAACAAACTTACTAAAAAGAATAGTGAAAACCATTATATCTTGATTATTGGTGGATCATATGATAAAATCAATTTTGGAATATCAAAAATCCTAATACTAAGATTATTGTTTACAATTTATTTTATTTGGAATTCTACCTTAATAGCCACGGAAGTTCGAATAAAAACACTTTTAAAGTTTGCAAAAATTGTTTGGTATACATAATCAGCCATGTGCGATGCTCATTACACGTTCCACTAATGCACCCTCAAACGAGTGAATTATAATAGTTTTGAGTTCATTACTCCTTGAAAATTTGAGAGTAATCATTTTAGTGAATCATCATTCTGGCTTTTTTGCTTGGTCTTAAAATTATAGTCAGCTTCATTAATTTGTTAATCGAATCAGCCCAACTAGTTCACACGTAATATTTTATTCCCTTCGTCCCATGTATATGTGTCTGTGTGTGTGTCTGTGTGTGTGTGTGAGAGAGAGAGAGAGAGAGAGAGGAATTCAACATCTACAAATTCATTTTTATTAATAAAGTAAATATTTTAGTCACTTTGAATTGAAGAATGAGAGGTTATAGACTTACATAGTAAAGATTGGATGGTTGAACAAGAAACAAAGAATAGTGCATTTAAAGTTGGTAAGTTTGTTAATGACTTTTCATGAAACTTGAAAAAGGCCAAAAAAAATATGATTCGTTAAATTAATTGACAGAAGAAACAAAGATTTCCAATCAAGAATTTCTGTCGTAAGTACTAAATTTTGTGTTAATTGGGCAATCGTTTTCTTCTAGTAGTTATAGGTGGGTGTGAATTTTGATGATATAACCTTATTAATTATTTATAAAAATGTGCATAGAAATTGCATGCTATGATAGTAGAATGTGTACAAGTATCTACCAAAAAAACTCTTTGAAAAGTCAATAACTTATATTTCTAGTACGAACTTGAGAATTTAATCTCGCGATCTTTGATTTACTTTCGATTTTTTTTTTCGTTTTTATAAAGAAAATTATATTTCGAATAGTACAAAAATCTAACCTAACATGTTTTGATCACTTAAATTATGTGTAAAGACAATGTCTAAACAACTAAAAAAAAAATCATTTCACACACAATTGTCACTTCTCGATATCGAGTAAATATTGTAACATATTACACGTTAGAATAACAATGAATATGAATTTGAGTAAGACAAAGCAAAGGTTTGAAATTTTTATAAAGATTTTTCTTTAGAACAAATCAAGATCAACTTGGCCGGTTATAATTAAATCATTTCATTTACATATTGAATTCAACACCACATCAATCACGTAAATTTAATCATTTTCATTTTTGCACAGAAGTTTTGGGGGGCCTTGGATTGGGCCATTCCATCCTTTGATTAGGGGAAATTTTTCTCTAAACCGTGCTCTGTTCTTGTAACTTTAAAGGCCTACTTGGGAGTTTCTTTCGCCGAATTCGGGACACTATTTATGAATGGTTGAAAAAATCGATGTTTGCTATTTTTTTTGGGTGCAACCACCTAAAATCGGTGTAATATAATTTTAATGTTTCTCTCAACATATATTGTTTAGATTAACTTGTAAATAAAAATACATTAAATGAAAAAATAAATATTTATAAGAATAAAAATAAAAATAATAAAAATTTACTTATAGGTAAAAAATTACTACAAAAAACTGTGACTTTAGAGAGAATTTTCAGTTGCTGATGACTTGAATTCCGTAGGTGGAGATTTTTAGCAACATAATCCTTCTATCGATAAATCAGATAGTGAAACACTCACGCACTATATTACCAACAGATTTCTTTGTCCATCAATAAATTAGCAACCAAAAAAGTTCGTTCATATTTATCGACGATTATTTCTGTATCTAATTAGCAACGACATAGCAACAATTTGGCATCACAATTATCCTTCGAATGAACTTCGTCAATGATTAGCGATAGACTTCCATTGTTATTTCCGTCGCCAATTTGAATAAAAATTAAAAAAAGAATGACTTTTTTTTCGGAGCTTAACATATTAAGGGAGTGTATTCAATTGAAGACCATTTTTTAAGTGAGTAACTTTTGTGGAATTCGTGGATTTTTAAGTGACCGTGTGAATTTGTTCAGAATTAATAAAACTCCTCCATAGACTTCAATGAACTTTTCTAGATTTCACTAAAGGACTTTTAAAGACTTTATTTTTATTAAAGAAAAATATTAAATCTATACCAATAATATTTTGAACTAGGTGAGCTCATATTTGTTGTCACTAGTGATTAACACAAAAATATAAAATTGAATTCTCTCGAGCAAGAAGAATATGGCATGAGTTGGCTAATATATCATCCCCATCAAATATCACTTGACCAAAATCAATCACCCTAGTTTAAATACTTGGTCCCTTTCATCCAACTCAATCCCAATTTAAAAATCAAACATATTTTTATTATAAATTTTTAATAAAGGTGTGTTCGATATTTTCCTTACTATTCACTTTCTATTGCATTTATGACTTGACTATCAAAGCGTGCCTTTCCACAATTCAGCTAAGCATGCCAATCTAATCTTGTTTTGTAAGTTGACTGATGATGCTATGTAATTAATATGAGTGTAACATGCAATTTTGACTGATGATGCTATGTAATTATGACGAAAATGTTGATCTATGTCTTTATATCTACGCAAAATGAGTTTAGAGACTAGAGACATAGATTCAAAATTCATATCCCAGTTCAATTTTTTTTCCCCCCTATTTTAACCATTTTATCGTTACACTATATAATCAAAATAGTTTCCATTCTTATTTACTCTTAAACCCTTATTATTATCAATTAACTTTGAAAACATATATGAATACATAATTTTACGACAGATGTATTCAGGAAGAAAACGGGCTAATACCGAATTCAATTCAAAAGTGATGGTGCAAATTCAATTGAATTCATATAAAAAAATTGAATATCAATCAATTTAAAAAATATATTTGAATACATTCTTGGGAACCTACTTAATCATGCGCAGCGGAAGTAAAATAATTAGGATGATACCTTTAATGAATTCTGCAAACCCCTTTGCTGATTCACGAACTCCAATGATCAGGATCTACAATTCAAACTGTCCAATTGTCCAACTTTCAATGGTGATCCACACAGAGAACAAAAATGACGGTTAGGGTTTTCTTTTCTCGTGCTAGCGAGAATAATGAAAATTCTCTTAACTTTTCTAAACAATAGTAGCCTATTAATACAAGCCTAAGTGGGCTCGGCCCGTCTCTGAAACTTAACCCGGTCCAATATTTA
>CAIGRL010120420.1:0-15691 GCA_903798325.1 Fraxinus xanthoxyloides | reverse complement strand
AAACAAGTGTACTTAGAACATTTAGACGCCAATAAATTATGAACATGCAATTATTAGTGGATGAAAAACGTGATAATTACACTATTATCACACTCACAACTTACTTATTGATAGTCCCTAACAATTTAGTGCAAAATACAATGATCAAAGACTAGTCAATATGTAAGTAAAATTATCAAGTTCTAATTTAACCATAAGGCTTGTGTGCACGAAAAGTTTAGTAAAGACATCTAGATTTTCACAAACAAAATTAATTCACAATGTCATGTGTTGTTATTCAAGAGCATAAATATGCAGCAAATTAGAGATTCAAACAAAAACAACTTCCTCAAAATCCACATGCAATTGACCCTCCCCCAACCAAATATTAGCATTGTCCTCAATACATCAACATGAATATGAAATAGAGAAGGAAAGATATCACCTGAATATGGAAGGGAGTCAACATAAGCTCGAAGAACGGATAACCTGAAAGTTCTCAATGTGATAAAATAGGTCATGGAAAGAAATCTAAAAAAATGAACCACCTACCTAAAGGGAAATATAAAAAAATTAATATATAGAAAAGCAAGGTGAAAGGCATACCGGAATGATTTCAAGGATGGTAAACTGGGTCTGCAAAAGGAATTTCTTCCACTACTGGTACCTGTTGCCCATAGAGTATCTTGAGACGCTGTCCATTCACCTTAAACACCCTACCGTCATTAGGGTCTTCAATTTCAATTGCCCCATTTTTTCAAAAACACGTTTCATCACAAATGGGTCAGTCTACCTAGAACGAAGTTTACCTGAGTGCTTGTGGAGTCTAAAATCATACAAGTATACTTTTTGATTTGGTTCAAAGGTTCTTCTCAAAATATTTTTATCATAAAAAGCTTTCATTTTTTACTTGTAGATTCTAGAACTTCTATGAGCATCATTCCTTAATTCTCTAGCTCGGTCAGTTGAAATTTTCTAAGCTTACCTACGTCTTCTAGGTCAAAGTTAAACTGTTTAATAGCTTAATAGGCTCGATGCTCAAGCTCTACAGGTAGATGGAAAGGTTTTCCAAAGGTGAGTCTATATGGGCACATGCCTAAAGGGGTCTTAAAAGATGTACGATAAGATCAAAGTGCGTCATTTAATCTTAAAGACCAATCTTTACGATTATGGTTCACCAATTTTTTCAAGATTTGTTTGATATCCCTATTTGTCAGTTCCAGTTGTCCACTAGTCTGGAGGTGGTAAACAGTTGAAATTTTATAAACAACCACATACTTTCTCATTAAGGCTTCAAATGAAGGGTTGTAAAAGTGTGTGCCTCTATCACTAATTATCACTCGTGGTGTGCCAAAGCGAGACAAAATATTTTCCTTATTAAATCTTACAACTATTTTATTTGTCATTAGCTCTACAAGCTGCTGCCTCTACCCACTTAGACATGTAATCCACCTCTACAATGATATATAGATAGCCAAAAGAGGGTGGAAAGAGCCTCATAAAGTCAATATCCCAACAATAAAAAAAAAATTTATGGCCAAAATGGAGCTTAAGGGCATAATATTACGTCGGAACATAGAACCGAGCTTTTGGCACCTCTCATAAGCTCTACAGTGAACATTAGTGTCATTAAACAAAGTGGACCAGTAAAAACCACATTGCAAGATTTTTGCAGCAATCTTTTTCATAGAAAAGTGACCTTCACATGCTTAAGCATGACAGAAATTGAGTACGCTAGGTGTCTCCTCATTAGGGACACAACGTACCAAAATCTGATCAGGACAATATTTAAATAGATAAGGGTCATCCCAATAAAAATTACATACCTCAACTAGGAACTTCTTTTCATCCTACACACTCCACTCTCGTGGAATTTCACTTGCAGTCAAGTAATTTACAATATGAACGAACCATGGTAAAGAAGAAACATAAAATAAACTCATCTAGGATTTTTCTCTGATTGGCAAGGTGGTTGTATTGTCTTCAAAGGTTAGCCTTGAGAAATGGTCTGCTACAACATGCTCCACCCCTTTCTTATCATTGACAGTGATATTGAACTCCTACAATAGATAAATTCAGCGTATTAATCGTGCCTAGCATCCTTCTTGGTAAGAAGGTACTTAAGGGCTGCATGATCTGTGAAAATTATAATGGGAGAGCGAATCAAATAAGATCGAAAATTATCAAGCATAAAGACTATAACTAATAACTCATTTTTAGTCGTGGAATAGTTCATTTGAGCACTGTTTAGAATTCTATTAGCGTAGTAGATTATGAAAGGCTTACCTTCTCTTCGTTGTCCAACTACAGCACCTACTGCATAATTACTAGCATCACACATAATTTCAAACGGTAATGTCCAATCAGGTGGTTGCATGATGGAGCTGAGGTTAGTTTGACGGTCTACGTTTTGAATACATCTTGACAGTCAACGATCAATCAAAAGTCATATCTTTACTGAGAAGGTTACACAATGGTCTAAAAAAGTCATGTATGAACCTCCTATAAAAACCTGCATGACCTTGGAATAATCTGATGTCTTTCACTGTCTTAGGTGTTGCCAATTTATAGAATAGTTCAATTTTATATTTGTCAACCTCTATTCCTTTAGAAGAAATTACATACCCTAAGACAATTCCCGAAGGTACCATGAAATGACACTTTTCCCAATTCAATACTAAACCCTTTTCCTCACATAAGGTTAGAACTCGTTTCAAATTTAACAGACATGCATGAAATGAAGTTCCAAAAATAGTTAGATCATCCATAAAAACTGCCATACAATTCTCTACTATGTCACTAAACATACTGGTCATGCATATTTGAAACGTGGCAGTGACCGTTACAAAGCCCAAATGATACCCTACGAAATGTAAAAGTATCAAAGGGATAAGAAAATGTGGTTTTATCCTGGTCTTCTAAGGTAATTTCAATTTGATAGTAACCAGAATGACCGTCCAGAAAAAAGTAAAAATGATGGACAGTCACACACTCTAGAATTTGGTCCAGAAAGGGAAGGGAAAAGTGTTCCTTGTGAGTGACAGTATTTATTTTCCTATAGTCTATGCACATGCACCATCCAGTCACTGTTTTCATGAGAACCATTTCACCTAGTTCATTTTTCACCACTGTGACTCTTGACTTCTTAGGAACTATCTGCGTAGGACTAACCCATTTACTATCGACGATAGGATAAATGATTCCTGCATCTAACAATTTTAGCACTTCATTTTCACTACTTCTTTCATTGTGGGGTTTAGTTTACGTTGGGGGATCTCTTTTAGGGCTAGTTCCTTCCTCTAGATGAATCCTATGTGAGCAAATTAAAGGGCTAATACCATTGATATTAGCTATAGTCCATCCTAATTCAGATTTGTGCTCATTCAGAATATGTAAAAGTTGCTTACATTGTGATGCATCCAATTCTGAAGATATAATAATAGGAAAGGTATCATCTAGTTTTTTATCTTGTTTCAAAATTTCTTTCATATTTGGCTCTTAAACTCTTGATCTTGATCTTTCTTGACATTTGGCTTTAATGTTTGACTTCGATCTTGACCTTCTTCTTGAGTTTGATTTAATAGTCTTGATTTTGATATTTTAAGCTCTTGTCTCAAATGATTTGACTTGAATGCTTAACTTTTACTTTGATCTTCATTTCGAGTCCGATTTATGATGTGTTGATTTTGACAATGAACTATTATCACGCAAATCAATTGTTAGAAATAATGTTAATCTTGTTTGTTATGATCAAAACATTAAGGATGAAATCAACCATATGTCATCAATTCGTTCACATAATTTTGTGTTGTAGGTTTGTCAATTCATTTTCTGTACTGGAGATTGGTATCAATTCTCATATGATAGGATGATTATGTACTAAATACCTGACTGTGGTTCAACTGGTCTATGGATAAAACATAGAAAAGTTTACAATTGATTTCTAAAGGTACCAAAATTTTGCAAATAGCCATCTATACTTTATAATGTTACTCGCCGAATATCTTCCATTCCATATTACACCTAAGGAAATAATGTTCTAAAAAGATACTTAATGAAATATCATTGATAATATTTTTTAAAATATATCTATTTTATTGATAAAAAATTCAAACTCAAACACATTTGAGCCAAGCAGAAGCCCTAGTAGGTGCTCGCTACCTATGCCAAATGATCTTTCTCAGCTAACTACTATTTTTAATATTGACTAAACGCTAGATGGGTACTTAAGTATAGTTTCGCTACCAGAGAAAGCTCTTCATGCTAAGCGTCCAAACATACTATGCTCGAGCCGCATCACTGACACTTTATGTACAACCATACAATACTACTAAATAATTTGAAAATCATTTTCAGAATGACATCACCAATATTTGATATAACATTATTTTATGGTTAGAAAATTTGGTGGAATATAATAAATGAGAAGAAAATTAGACGAGATTTTGGGACGTTATGATAAGCATGTATTATCAAATTTTCAAATTCAATTTCTTGTAATTTAGAAGTGAAGTGCAAATCTAGATGTAATATTATAATTTATTAAATGAGACGTGTAACGCAAATGCATTTAAAAGCAATAATGACGCATCTGCTCTTTTGTACCGACATAAATACAAGATAATGTGATGAGTCGGATCACGTATGAATCATTAACTTTCGTTGAACACTCGTATTCTTCGAGTCTTACAAATTGAGTCCAATCTATTTCACAAAACGCGTTAGCACGAAGAGCATACCCAGTGCCAAAAAGAATACAAGACTACAAGGTGCTTGCAATTTCTCATCTCAATTCTTGAGGTTCTCCACATTCCTTCCAAGGAAGTCAAAAAATTGTATCCATTTCTTCAATTCAAGTACAAGAAAATGCCATTGTTATTTTGACTAAATATCGAATAACTAATACGTAACTATGACTTTAATTCGATATGTTTTTTGACTTGTTCTCTATTACTAGAAAGAAATAAATCAAAATTATATTTATTAAAAAATTAGAAGAAAATGTCCTTTGATTAGAATTCTGAGTTAGTATGTTATCGATGACAGTAGAAACTCACCATCAACTGATTTAATATCAAGCACTTGTGTTGCATTTTGCATCATTTAATACTCATCAAATCCTCTCTACAAGTTGATATCAAATATTACTTTTACAATATTTACAAAGTATTTCAAAATAACGTGCAATGTACGTTCAACTTGACTAGTATATATAAATGTACATTCACACGTAATGCAAAATAATTTGTAAGGAGTAAAGCAGTAGCATCGGGCATGCTTCTTCGACTAAATTGCCAAATATGATTGCAAAAAAATGACTAAGAAAATGTTCCATTCACATAAATGAGTAAAACAAACATTCATACCAGGCTCAACAAATATTTCCTAAAATTGTGCAAGATGAAAAACTGTAGAAAACAAAGACTGTGACAGCCAAAAGTATAGACGCCGAACGCAGAAATTTAAGGATTAAAAGTTCAATAATATGATCAAATGGACATCATCTAACTAGCTGTATTATCAGGCTCCATCCCATCTTCACCATCCTGGTTCATTGAGGTCCAACTCAAGAACTCTTTTCTCTTTTTTCGCTTCTTCTGCAGATGTAACATGATCAGCATGATTGCACTCACCAGCGCAATGGCATTGATTCTGAACTCCAAGAGCCTGACAAGAATGGACATCACTGTTACAAATCATACAATCTTAATGAACTGCTTTTAAGCTTAAAGCTGCATTTTTACTTACCTTGTTTACTTCCAATTTTTTGATCGCATTTGTTTTTGGTAGATTTTTAATATAAGAAGCTCCATTTGAAGACTTATCATCAATGGTGTTGTAAACCTTCACCTTGAACTTTTTGTGGCTTGATCTGTGCCCACCTAGTGCTTGGGGTGTTGGAAAACTCTTGCGACAAGTGACGCAAATGTATTTATCAGGTGTCACAGCCGTAGGGTCATATACGGCCGCCAGTCCAATATGGCTGAAATTTGGTGGCGATTCAGGTTCCATTGATATCTTCTCTTTTGTATTCTTTATTTTGATCATCATAGAGCTTCTAGGATGATATTTATAAGGATAGTCAAACTCGTCCGATGAAGAATCCGAACTTGTAGAATTTTCAGTATCATATCCAGGAATCAATTTTCCCTTTCCTTTACAATTGCAGAGGATTCTCCTGGATTGTGCATCACCAGGGTTTTCATCAGTTCGTTCCCAGATTTTCAGCTTTTTAACAGTAGAATACCTTTCATCTCCGGCGGGAAACACCTTCCTGTTCTTATCCAATTGAAAGTCCTGATTAGCATCATCAGTTTCATCCTCATGAGTCCAAAAATTGCTGCTTGTGGCTTCACTTTCCTTAACCTTGGAATCAAGATCTTCATTAGGTTTAGAATCTCCATTAACAAGTCTTATGAGCTGTTGAACAGCTAGAATTTCCTTTGAACTCTGAAGAGGCGGCGAATCAATGACTGGCTTAGTTGGAGACCGGCCACGCTTGCCTGTCACCTGCCACTTCACAGATTCATTCAAACCCACCACCGCAGAAACCACCACAAGACCTGAATCAACCTGATCACCATCAAGAACATGTGAAGGTACCTCATTCATAGCCTCAAATTCCAGCTCGGAAAGATTTCTCACCGCTTCAGCTGGTGGTTCCATCTCCCTCCACTCCCCGTCAGGATGGCTCCTCATGTGCCCAAATAAGGACTTCTTTGTTGTAAATTCGTTCTCACAGATCTTACAAATATTTTTTCCACCATAGCCAGAAGGAGAACCCGAGAACCCAAGTTTCTTCGGCCGCCTCTTTGTCTTTGATTTCAGCTTCTTGAGGGAGAAATCTTTGTTGGCCTGAACATGAGCACTGCTCATGTGACCTCCCAATGCCTTGCCGGAGCTAAATCTCTTTTTGCACTCCAAACAGAAATGAATCTTCACTTTTGGGCCATCCTCCACATCCTCCTCCACGCTTTTTTTCATGTTTGGAAACTTAATCTTCACCCGCAGTGGTTTGTTGGCGGAAACATCCGGCGGCGCCACCGTCTCAGGTCCGTCTGAATCTTGGTCGCCTTCCATGATTGAATCCGGTTGATTTTCTTGTTCTTTCTACATTCTCAATTAAGAGAAAACATAAAAGAATAACAAAACCAACTCTTCAAATAAATCTGGAAAGAGATTTTATACAGAACAATTAATTCCACCAACACAAACAAACCCTAAAGAAAGAATACAGAAGGGCAGTGAGAAAATACAAGAATTAATTAAGGAAGGTGGTTGAAATTCAAAGGCTTTAAATTTTTAAAATTCAAAGAGCTGGTGTCTTATCTCACAAAGGAAACCGAACAAAATGGAAACAGTAGATCAAGAAACAAGGGAAAATTTTCAAGAGAAAAATTGCTTAGACCCATAGCTTGAAAATTTCGGGTAGACTCACCTTTTATGTAAATCCTCTCTCTCTCTCTCTCTTTATATCTAGTGTATGTATAGGCGTAATGTATGATGAAAAACGTTGGAGAGGAAGAGCTGTTGCATGGTTCTTAGCTCTATAGAATTTTTCTGTCACCGTCTCTCTGCATTCTTAACTGGCGTTTCTTTTTATTTTCTTTTTGCTCTTTTGTTTGGGGGGTGGGGTGGGGTGCTCTTTGAAGTTGTTACCTTATTTAAGTTGGTTTGTTACCTTTGTGTTGTATTGATGAAGATATCATAAAAATCTTTTTAATTACATTATGAAAATAAAATGATTCTTGATGCTAATTTTTTCAACACTTAATATATAATTGAAATGAATTCTTCTTATTAACTACTGGACTTTGACAGGAGGAGTTAATTTGTGTTTTTGGTCATCTGTGAATCACTCGAATAAATGCAGTAGGTCGTGAAAAGTAATTATCTATAATTATCTAAATTAATACATTATCTATACAAGAGCCGCTAACGTTTTAATTTGAAATTTAAGCAGTCCGCGATGATTCACCTAACTATTCTCATGGCTAGATAATCCAATACAACTATAACAAGTTGTCAGAGTTAAATGATGTCAAACTTATTTGACCAATCGAAATAATGACTTTGTCACGAAATGTAGCTCATTATTGGAACCCACCACTAAAACTGATCACGATATATTCATATTTTGCATGGTAGATAAAAGAATGATAGTCGAAGAATGCATGTCACTCAAATTGAGTCATTGAGATCATACTTCTTGTGTGGTTGTGAAATTCTCGAGCTCTTCAAAGCTATCAAAATTCAACTATAGGTCATAAAAATCCAAAAAAATTATATTGTCACTAACTCTGAATAAATACTATAATCTAATAATACCATGTACTGGATTAGTCAAAAATCGGTTAAACTAAAACATATGTTAATGTACTAGTAGTAAGCACATGTGTTGCACGTTTTATTTACAGAATGAATGAAATACATAATATTTTTAAAATAAAGTAATTGATAATGTTAAAGAAAAAATTAAAATTGTTAAAGAATATATATGAATAAAAGTCTTATGAAATTACGTACATGAAAATATTGAATAAGTCAATAAATTGAAATGTAATGTTTTGTTACTTATTTGTTTATGTTAGATATTAGTTGGACCCCCTATTTTCAACCATGAAGCGACATGGGCCAGCTCTGTGGTATAGATGGACTCGAAAAATATCGAATTAAGAGATACACATTTGACCAAGTTTTAAATGTTTAATTATAAGTAAACTAAAGATACATAAATGATTTTCAAAAAAAAAAAAAATTACTCATTTTGTTTGTAACATAAACTTCTTTACCTTAAAAAGGAAAAAAAGTATCTTATCTAAACACATTTGAAACAAATTAAAAGTACGTAGTAATCATGCTCGTCATATTAATCCGTAACATTTATTTTAAATTAAAAACCAAAGTTACATTCAAAACAAATATATAAGTGAAAATTTTAGACAAAAGTTATCTTTTTCTTTTGAATGGAATTAATACAAATGGAAGAATAAAAATTCTCCCATTAAATGTCTCAGGATAAAAATATTTTTCTTTTCTTTATATATTTATATCTAATAAGCAACTGGATTACCATCAATTTTTATGCTTATACAAAATGAATGTACAATAATAATAAAATATCCAATACCATATTAATTATATTTTAGAACACATAATATAACTTCTTATTAATACTTAAAAATCTGGTTTTAGATGCTAAGCTTATATTTAGTGGGGGTGGATACAAACATGGGATGGGTAAGTAACTTCTAATTATTAGGAGTAATTAGTAATGTTTTTAAGATTGATGAATAATTTCTTGTGTCTTCGACTCTTTCCTTCCTAACTATTGTTCTCATTTAAGCAATTTTTTCTTTTAGAGATATGAGATTGAAATAGTTAAATAGGCTCAATAAGAACTCAAGAGGGGTAAATTGAATACCATAAAAAAGTTTGATCGAACACTACATTAGGCTCTTAAATCTTGAATTATGACTTAAAGGTGATCAATATGTGAAGTTTTTCGTCCTTAATTTCCATCCATTATTTGAATTCTCAACCAATCTTTGTGTGCATTTTAATTAAGTTCAACTATTTAAATAAAAATTCACATCTACGCATAATTCTTTGTTTACTTTCATCAAATAGGAGTTATAAAAATCTAATTAAAGGCGTGTTCGGTATAGATTAAAATCAAATCAAAATTGAAAAATTAGTTGTTATTGTTGACTTTTATTAGACGAGTAGGACCCAATAACAGCTATATTTTTAATTTTAATTAGATTTGAAGCACGACCGAATACGTCCTAAGTCTTAAAGTATAGTTATCATGGGAATGATAATTCGGACTCAAAGGTTCACTATATTACTTGTTACGATATCGTGCACTTGCGATAAAAAAAACACAACAAGCTTTTGGCGCCATTGCCAGGGACTATTTACTTTTAGTCTTAGTTTAGTTTATTTTTACCTTTATCTGATTTGTTTATTTTCTTTTATTTACAGAAAAATGTGTTCGTTGTATGCTCTGTACCCAATGCGGCGATCTTGAACCGTTTGACTCGAAAATAGGACGTACTTTCAAACGAAGATGCAAGGAATAAAAATAAAACAGCAATATAAAATGGCTGGCAATCAAAATATTCTTATTCATATCCAATCAATTGGACAAGTGGCCATAAGAATAGCGGCGCCAACAGAAATAAATGAAGGAGACTTGCCAGTTTCAATGTTCTTAACGCCCAAATCACGCATGCGCGTTCCAGTATTGTGTATCCATATTTTGGGGTTAGTAATTTTCAGATAATGGTGGAGTTGATCAATTTGATGAGCAACACTGTCTAATTCTACATGTTACCTCATGAAAATACAAATACACATATCTTCAGGTTCTCAGAAATTGTCAAAACTTCAATGCTCCGGGGTTTAATAAAGATGCTATTAAGTTGCGATTATTTCCATATAAACTGAGAGATTCTGCATTGGAGTGGTTAGACGTCGAAACTCATGGAAGCATTAATACTTGAGAAGAACTAACTAGAAAAATTTGCAATAAATTCTTCCCACCAGCGAAAGTAGCTAAAATCAGATTGGAAATTTAAACTTTCTAACAGAAAGATGGAGAGAGATATCATGAGGCATGTTATAGATTTAAAGAACTGATACGAAAGTGTCCAAATCATGGAATCATAATTGGTAATCAAGTGCAGTACTTATGTACCGGACTCTCACCATTGTCAAAATCTCAAGTGGAATCCTCTGCGGTGGATCGATCATATGAAAATCAGTACAACAAACCTTAGATTTATTTGAGTTAATTGTTACTACAGATTCAATATTTTATCAAAAAGAGTGGTACCACTAAGAGCATCTGGGATGTATGAATTAGATAGCACAACAACTACGAACGCACAGATAGTAGCTTTGACAAAGTAGTTAGAGTTATTGGTGAAATCACAAACGAAAGGAGCACATGTAGTGATGGGTGGTCTATCATGTGAAAACTGCGGAACTAACCATTCAACAAAAAACTGTACGTCTATGGGCTTTCCCAAGGAACAAATCAACATCATTCATAATGAATCCTACAATTTTAACCCATATTCGTAAAAATATAACCCAAGATGGAGACAGCACCCGAACTTCAGATGGTTAGATAATCAGTAAGGGAATGTTTCAAATAGTGCCCAGCAGGAGAAGAAAAATCAAGTTTGGAGAAGATGTTCAATCAGTATATGCAAAAGACAGACAAGGTGTTCCAGCAAATTAACATAAATTTTTAGAATCAGCAGTCATCGATCAAGAAGTTGGAGACACAAATTGGTCAATAGCTCAACGGTTTACAGAACGCCCACAAGGGACATTATCAGGCAATACAATGATAAATTCAAAGGAGCACAAGCACAAGCTATTACAACTAGGAGTGGAGTACAATTGTCAGAGATACATGTAAAGATGTTAGAAAGAAAAGACAAAGAGATAGAAGTTGAAGAGTTCATAAAGAGGAAAAAGCTACACCGGTTGAAGAAGATGAGGAAGAGAGAAAAGAAAACCCCATAGTAAGGGCAACAAGTCCCATCAAAACTTATGTGTCACCAATTCACTTTCCTCAACAGTTGCCAAAAAAAGAAGTTCGACAAACAATTTGCCAAATTTGTAGAGATTTTCAAGAAATTGCACATAAACATCCCTTTTGTAGATACAATAGCATAGATGCCCGGTTATGCAAATTTTTTGAAAGAAATTCTATCCAGCAAAAGGAAGTTGTAAGAATATGAGACCGTCTGCCTGAACGAGAAATGTAGTGCAATTCTCTTAAAAAGTAACCTCCTAAACTAAAGGACCCATGGAGTTTTACTATACCGTGCACTATTGGTTCTAATTATTTTGAGCATTCCTTATGTGATTTAGGTGCTATTGTTAACTTAATGTCACTCTTTGTTTACATGTCTCTTGGATTGGGAGAAGTTAAATCTACAACAACCTCATTGCAACTGGCTGATATGTCTATCAAAAGACCGAAAGGAGTTATTGAAGATGTGCTAGTCAAGGTTGATAAGTTCATCTTCCCGGCATATTTCATTATCTTGGACATGGAAGAAGATTCAAATATTTCTCTAATCTTGGGAAGACCTTTCTTGGTTACTAAGAGAGCATTTATCTATGTATATGACGGAAAACTGTTCTTCGAGTGGACAACGAACATGTCATATTCAATGTGTTCAAGGCAATGAAACACCCATTAACTTCAGATACTTGTTGCCAAGTGGGTGTTCTTGATGAGCTCGTGGTTGATACATTTAATGCAACACATCAAACACTTCTATGTAAGACAGATAGTACACAATTAGAGGCAACAAATACAAAGCGAACAGAATGTACTGTACATATGGCTGAACAACTAATTGGAAAGAGACATTGACAATATGAGTTTCTTGGTTCCAATCACACACCACTCGTACCTTCAGTGGAGAGGGCTCCAACTCTTGAGTTAAAACCCCTACCATCCCATCTCCTTTATGTATATTTGGGAGATTCAACAACACTTTCAATGATCATTTCAAATGACATGACAAATGAGGTGGAAGATAAGTTATTGGAGGTACTCCAGAAGCATAAAAATACAATTGGATGGACCATAGCCGATATTCGAGGAATCAATCCTACTCTTTGTATGTACAGAATCTTAATGGAGGAGAAATCTAAGCCATTCGTGGAAGGTCAACGCAGATTAAATCCAACCTTGAAGGAAGTAGTGAGAAAAGAAATGTTGAAACTGCTCGATGCAAGAATTATCTACCCCATTTCAGACAGTTCTTGGGTGAGTCCAGTACATGTGGTGTCTAAAAAAGGTGGAGTTACACTAGAGAAGAACGAGAACAATGAGTTTATACCAACATATTTAGTAATGGGATGGACAATGTGCATAGATTACATGAAGCTAAATAATGCCACCAAAAAAGATCACTTCTCATTGTCATTCATTTAACAGATGTTGGAAAGATTAGCAGGTCATTCTCATTACTGTTTTCTAGACGAATAGACAGGGTACAATCAGATAGTCATTACTCCAAAAGATCAGGAAAAAACAATCTTCACATGTCCCTACGATACTTTTGCCTTTAGAAGAATACATTTAGTCTGTGCAACGCACCTGCAACCTTTCATCGATGCATGATGGTCATATTCTCTGACATGGTGGAAAAGTACATCGAGGTATTCATGGATGACTTTTCAGTATTTGGAGATTCATTTGATGACTACTTGGAACGTTTATCGCTTGTATTACAAAGGTATGAGGAGAAGAATCTGTTGCTCAATTGGGAGAAGTACCACTTTATGATGAAAGAGTGAACAATGCTGGATCATCGAATTTCTTCACATGGTATTGAGGTCGACAAACTAAATATACATGTAATTGGAAAATTGCAGCCACCTACCTCGGTCAAAGGGATTCAAAACTTTTTAGGTCATATGGGGTTTTACAGACGATTCATCCAAGACTTCTCAAAGATTACAAAACCCCTGTGCAATCTACTGGAGAACGATGTGCCATTTATCTTTTCTTATAAGTGTTTAAATGCTTTTAACACTTTGAAGGAAAAGTTAACATCTACACTTGTTATTGTGGCACCATATTGGGAATTACCTTTCGAGCTCATGTGTGATGCCAGTGATTTCGTAGTGGGAGCAGTTCTAGGTCATCGAAAGGGAAGGTTCTTGCAAGTCATCTACTATGACAGCAAAATTTTAACAGATACTCAGATCAACTATGCATCGACTGAAAAGGAAATGCTAGCAGTGGTGTTTATCTTCGACAAATTTCGTTCTTATCTGATTGGTTTGAAGGTAATAGTGTACACAGACCATGCATTTTTAAAATATTTGTTCAAGAAAAAGGATGCCAAACCCAGGTTAATTCGATAGGTTTTGTTGCTGCAAGAGTTTGATATTGAAATTCGTGATAAAAAGGGCATAGAAAACTAGGTAGTGGATCACTTATTGAGGCTAGAACAGTCAAATGATTCAGACGAGGTACATATTAATGAGATATTTCCAAACGAACAATTGTTGCTGGTGGAAAAGGCTATGTGGTTTTCAAACATTGTCAACTATTTAGCAAGTGGGTATGTTGATCCAGACTTCACCTATTAGTAGAAGAAAAAGCTTCTCAACAAAGCGAAATTCTATTATTGGGATGATCCGAATTTATATAGAAGAGAGGGATACCAAATAATCAGAAGATGTGTGCCAGAAGATAAGATGAAGCGTATCTTATCACGAGTTCATGCTTCACCTTATGAAGGACACTTTAGCCCAACTAAAACAGCAGCGAAGGTACTTTGATACGGGTTCTTTTGGCCAACATTATTTAAAAACTATCACAATTTCTATAGATCATGTGATAAGTGTCAAAGGACAAGAAACATCTCAGCCCATCGCGAAATGCCACTAAATAATATTTTGGATGTGAAAATATTTGATGTATGGGGAATTGATTTTATGGGACATTTCTAGTCTTCTTATAATAATCGATATATCCTAGTGACAATAGACTACGTCTTCAAATGTGTGGAAGTAAATGCGTTACCCACCAATGATACTAGGGTAGTGATAGATTTCTTAAAGAAAAATATTTTCAACCGCTATGGATCTCCAAGAGCCATCATAAGGAACTCACTTCTGCAATCGATTAATCAGGTGATGTTTGCTAAATATAGGGTACAACATCGAATAGTCACTCCTTATCACCCTCAAACAAATGGACATGTGAAAACGTCCAATATACAATTGAAAAGAATTCTGGAACTCACAATGAATGCATCTCGAAAAAATTGGTCCAAAAAATTGGACGATACTTTGTGGTTCTATCGCACCGCTTACAAGACGTCGATTGAAATAACGTCATACCAAATAGTATTCGGGAAAACTTGCCACTTACCAGTTGAGTTTGAGCACAAAGCATATTGGGCATTGAAGCAATTGAACATGGACTTGGAAAGGACTGGAGAATCAAAATACTACAGCTTCACAAATTGGAAGAATTCAGAAGAGAAGCTTATGAAAATGCTTTCATCTACAAAGAAAAGACGAAGTAATGGCATGACAAGAATATCCAACAACGAATTCTCAGAGTAGGGGATCAAGTGCTCTTGTACAACTCCAGACTTAAGTTATTCCTAGAAAAATTGAAATCGAGATGGTCTGGACCTTTCACGGTATCCCAGTGTTTCCATACGATACAATTGAATTACACCACCCAACAAAGGGAAATTTTAAAATTAATGGACAACGCATCAAACACTACTTAGAGGATTTTCCCACCGCTAAAGAAAGCTTTGAGCTAGTTGTTCCAGAATAATAGCGGCACAAAATTCAGCTAATGACTGTAAAGAAGTGCTTATTAGTTTTATTTTATTTTTAATTTTTAGGAAGGTATATTTTATTCGTCGTAACATTCTTGTTGTGTTTTGTAGGAACAATCGAAAGTTTGGGAGTGAATACAAGTTTAATCGAGAAAGTCGAATCCAAAACATCAAGTTATAGTAAGTGAGATTCTTTGTATTTTACTCAGAAAAATAAAACCGCCAGAGTTGTCGCACTGCGGCGCCTGGTTGCTGAGATGTGACATTGCGGCGCCCCTTCTCAGCCCCCGACCCCCCATCTCTGCACTATCGCCACGACCACTAACACCGCCTCCACGAAAACCACCACCACCACCCAAACACCA
>CAIGRL010120370.1:0-11478 GCA_903798325.1 Fraxinus xanthoxyloides | reverse complement strand
TTTGGTGTAGCTAAAAATCAGTTTTTTAGTAGATTTTGATAAAAGTTGATGAAATGTGTGGTTGAAAAGTTGTTGGTCCCTTGAAATGTGGTTATAATTGTTGACTTTAACTTAAATTTTTATCAAAATTTTAAGCCATGCCAAACAGGGGCCTAGTCTGTATGTATGGCAAATAGAACCAGAAAATCGTTATGGCAATATTTTTGGGATGATATTGAGGATTTTTAGAAGCCTTAGTCGGGACTTCACCAATTGCACATTCTCTTTGAGGCGTCTCTCATTTAAATCTGAGAAACAATAAAGAAAATTCTTCCTCGGTTATGGTTGAATTGTTATTGCTAAATCAGTACTGGCCTCGAACAATTGTTGCCTACGTTTTGTCTCTCCCATTAGCCATTGCACTTGAAAGAAACATTTTCAGGTTACAATTGTAAATGTCATAGCTGGTCATTGGTTTTCATTGTATCTTCTGCATTGTATCAGAATGCTCACATTTTGACTAGTATTTAAGAAACTCGACATTTTGCATCAATATTTCTGACATGCCCAGTAGTTTTATCTTGCATTTACTTGGGAAAATGGAACTGTACTTCTAACGACATACTTGTTCAAATGTAGGTGGACAGAATTTCTATTTAAATGAACACCAGGGTAAGAGGAGCTTCCAAGCTAAAGTCACTAAAAGCGTTCTAGACGGGTATACTATTGAAACTGTTATTGATGGAAAGCTTCTTCGTGGATTGTTATTTTCCAACAAACCAGTCTCCAAGGATACGGTCAACGATGTTTCTAATAGGTGAGAATTGTTTATGTATCCTAACTCTATTGGTTAGCTAGACTGACTCGGAGCTATTGGTAAGATCAATGTTTGATGGAATTTTGTATTGAATTCTCGTAAGGAAAATGGAAGCTGCAGAGAATGACAACACTCAGCAAAATGATAATCTCAGAACAGCAGTAGAAAGCTCAGAACATGTGGAGCATTGCATGAATGATGTTATGCAAACAGAGGATACTCACAACAAAAAGAGAGTAGCTGAAGTCCAGATGCAAGCTGCTAATGCAGAAATGAAGAATCCAATTCTTGAAGCCCAGGTGGAAGCTGCTTCCACAGAAATGAAAAGTTCAGCACCTGAAACCCAGATGGAAGGTGCTGCTACAGGATTGAAGAATCCAGCACCTGTTGAATTTTCACTGTCTGAAGAGGTTACTCTTGCAACTCTTTTTTCTATAATAAGAAATCTACAATAACTTGTTCCTGTAAGATGGGAACCGTGTTGTTGCCTGCACAAACGACTTTATCCTCCCTGCTGCTTCTCTTTTTCCTACTATGCTCGGTTACTGGCTCTCTTGATTGCTTTGCAGCCGATAAAATCTTAATTTTTTTGTCTCATTTTTTTTTATATGCATACAAACTGGAAATCCAGTGTGCCAAGTCATCTTTTCTTGGTGATTTTTTATCATATAAGCGATCGGTCCCTCATCCAGTTCAAATTCTGTAGTGAACCTTTAATACTTTACACACTCCAAATATTTTCTGCACCAACTCTATGATAGAAATGTAAGGTGTGATGTGACTATAAGTTCTAAAATAAGTTCTATTAACATATTTATCAAAAGAGAGCTTAAATCAAATGGATGCCTAAAGCCAATGTACAAGCTTGAAATTGAACTTGGACCCTAAAGCATTAGTCATTACCTTGGCGTGTCTTGTCATTAAGTTTTTCCTAGCTTTATATTCAGAATGATGTGGAATGGCATTAAAGAAAACACTCCCTTCTCTTTTTTCAGAAGTCCCCTCTTCAAGATCGAACCTTATTATCACACAGGATTTTTCCATATAGGCCCATTAGGTCCCACCGTTGGTTTGAACCTGTCTCTAATGAATTCCACCGAGGGCCTTCTACCTGCAAAGTGACAAATTGTTGAATACATAGTTAAATTTACTAAGTGTGTCCGTTCTCTAACATTCCTAAGCTTTTAGATGGTATCAGAACTGGTAGTGGCCTTGAAGTCTAGTCATACTGCTGCCTGTTTATGGGAATTGTACACGTGTCAGTTCTTTGACAAAAAAGAAGAATTAGACTTGCATGCGAGGAGGCGTGTTGAAGAGAAAATTTAATTAAATAAGAATGTTCCTTCACTAATAGCTCGAGATTTTAGATGGGGTGGTTCAATAAATAGTTCTTCACAAAGAAAGGCACTGCCATAATGTGGCAGTTGACAACTAAAAGACCACTACTTCCTTGCAAATTCATAAATAAGAAGCATATGTGCAGTGCTCCTCGTCCTGTATACCAAAAGTAAAATAAATACATCTGCTACAGGAAAAGCTAAGATATGAAATGTGGTTAAAAATCTTGATATATCTATCTGCATCCATTTAGTAGCCCAGTGCAACATTAAACTTTAAGCAGGCATGTGTCTACTTGTGGACAGCCTGCAATCTGCTGAGGGCGCATTTTGGGGTTAGCTCACTTTTGTGGGATTCAACTATATTGACACTGCTGTCATCTTGACCCCATAAATTTGAAGTCTGTGAATACTAAATTACATTCTAGGTAAAAAGTTTTAAGTCCCAGTTTGGTAGACATTATTTTTTACATTTTCATTCTTCTACTCATTTTCAACCACCCATTCTTCAATAAAATAATATTTTTCATTACATCAATAACTTTTTCTTCTTTTTCAACCACACATTATCCATCAATCTACTATTTCAAATTACATTCTTCCAAAATAATGTGGCTCAAACACACCCTAAGATATGAAAAAACTAAATTATACACAGCTTTCATTTCTTGAAATCAATGGTCCAGGCACAAACCATCAAAATAACTCTTAGCACAAATGGAAATATAAAAATCTCATTTACCAGTCCAAATTATAGTATCAAAACAAAACAATTCATAGTTTATATGGTGATAAATTAACACTTCATCTACTTACTACAACCCAAAACCCACATAAACTAACTCATTTTCCCCTTTCATTGAATTTAGAAAGACCAGATATCAAGCAAAATATACTGAAATGTTTCTCCTTGGTCCTTTGATCCTCCAGTTTCCGAACAATTTGAATCAACCCCCTAGCTCAAAAAAATTAAATTGGCAGAAAGGTGGTCTAACTAATTAGTATCTGAACTCAGTCTACAAATAATAACAAATTGAGCCCCTATTTGGCACGCATTATAATTTTCATTATCATTCTTCTACTCATTTTCAACTACACATTCTCCAATAAAATAATATTTTCCACCACTCTGTTTGGTACACATTAAAGTTTTTATTCTTATTCTTCTACTCATTTTCAACCACACATTTTTCAATAAAATAATATTTTTCATCATATCAATAACTTTTCCTTCTTTTTCAAATACACATTCTCCATCAATCTACTATTCCGAAATACATTATTCAAAAATAATGTGGCCCAAACACACCCTGAATACAAAACAGATAATCGAAAAGGTTAATCCAAAAATAGCAATAATGACAACAGAAAAGCACGAGAAAAATTATTTAAGAATTGAGAGGGAGCCTGTTGTAGGTTTGCAACAGCAAATGGTTGAAACCATTACAATAATTCTTGTGCTTCCGAATCTTTTATAGAGAACCAGCAAAAGTTAAACATACACTTCTTGGAAGAATGTGGAAAAGTTTGAAGGGTATTGAGTTGGAATTTCTGAGCATTTCATGGGATCTCCAGGTACATTGGGTTGAATTATAGAACGAGATATGCTGCAGCTAACAAGCCATTTCTTCACAGTTCGGCTCTTCGTCTTCTAGAAATCACTGCCTCTGGATCCTTTCCTCCCCTACCTTCAGAGTTTGGACATGGAGAGTCTTGAGACAATAAAAAAATCCCTGAAATGATTTCTCTGTGGAGGGGCAGAGACTGGAGGTGAAGAGGGCCTGAAGATAGAGATATGGAGGAGTTGAATGGAAATTTAACGGTTAAAATTAATAGCTTGTTTGAGCCCCATTTTTTTTTACCAAAAATTCATTTTGAAATAGTGATTTGATTGAGAATGTGTGGTTAAAAAGTAAGAAAAAGTTTTGAGTTTACGTGTAATATTATTTCATTCAAGAATGTGGTTTAAAATAAAAGAGAAAAATGTATTTTGGAAATAATGGGGACCAAACAAGGGCTAAAAATGAAAAACACAAAAATCCAAGATTTCTATGGAATCTGGAAAAAATTATAAAAGGAAGAAACCTGCTTTAACTTTGAAGTTTGGTCTTGGATATGGGTCCGTAGAATGGAGGAAAAAAACATGCACGATACCATGTGGGAAAATTTGCAGATACAAAGTCCCAAGTCCTTCACAATTTGCACATAAATACAAACTTGAGAATTGATTTTCTTCTGTGAAGGTGGTGGTAAGTAGGGAGAACAATGGCTCTTTGTTGCTGTCATTGTGGCACGTGTTCCTACCGGGGCATGAGAAAAACACACTTTGGATGCCATGGTGTGGTGATTCTCTTTATCTTGCACCTTAAAAGTAATATGTAGAAAGGGAAAAAAAAGAAGGGAAAAAATAGAGGAAAAATTATTACTCTGTCCATCGAAGTGGTTACTATGTGCTTTTGATACTCTGTCCATCAAAATGAAAAAGGATATTCAATTTTATCTACTCTTTTTGATTCTATAATCTAGCTTTATTGCTAAACTGAAATAAATGAAATAAGTCAATATACATGGCCTCTGCGTCTTCTTCCATTTTTATTTCATGATTTAGATTCAAAGCATGAAGTCGACAAATGAAGAGATGGCATTTTAATGTAAAGTCTGTTCTCCAGATCTCTTGCTAACAAGTTACATTTGTCAACTATCACCATGATCCTTGATGTTCAATCATGTTACCAATCTGGTGACGTTAATCACCAGTTTCTTGTGATTAGCTAGGCTCGTCTGGCGGGAATTGATTAGATCATTGTTTCTGCTTTGCATCTTTTGGCAGGTAATTGGAGCCTCAGAACCCTCTATGGTCCCTGATGTGGACACTGGAAGTCATGGCACGGATTATTCATCATTCTCCAATGCTGAAATCCTCCCAGAAAACCCATCTGCAGCTGAGGATTACGACTCGCCTTTCTTAAATTAAGGTAACATAAAATACACTAGCTAGGCTGGCTTAAATGAATAATTTTATTAGCTGCAATTACACACTAGCATGCATGGCCGTGAAATTGTGACCAATTGTTTTACCCAAAATGCCAATAAGCTTGTCTGTAGTATGAAAAATGATTTACTTACCATAACCCCTATAATTTTGTCCAACTGTGATCCAAAGTTTTGGATTGTCATTAACAAAATGCAATCTGATGAGTTCTCGACTTATATGCTGTCATGTTCGTGGTTGTATGGTCATAGGATAGTTACAATACAATAATTGATACTTGTTAGGTTGTCTTATAATCAGTCAATTTATTGTGTTTCTACGTTGTTTCGTATTATTTGCTAGGTAAATTAGTGTGTTGATATACTTTGAGGTGCTGTCACCTATGAAGAGATGATAAACTCCCATGGAAAGGGGAACACTTAAAGTAGATAGAAGTCGGTATGTAAGGGTCTCGTTTCACCCTTGGTTATAGTGGTGATACAGGACAGTTTACAAAAGTTCTCATAAATCCTTTTACAGTGTATATCTTGATGGTTTTGATGTAGATTACCACAACGGTGTTTTATCATATATAATTTTTATAGTAGGAAGAATTAAAAAAAAATAAAAATAAAAATAATAATAATAATAATAATAATAGTGCAAGAAGAAGATAAGAAAGAGAACATATTAACAGTGCTTCTATGGCAAGGATTATTATGATTATGCACACTAAACTTGAGTGTGCTATTATTACCCCAATCCAGTTCTCTATAGGAACCAATATTGTTAGCGTTTTTTCCAAATTTAAATAGGCATTGAAGCCGGACCGTGATTTCCTGTGTATGTTATTTGAATATCCATTACCTGCGTTTAAAATAGCCACATTTGTATTATGTCTTGTGATTTTCGTGCTTTTTTGTGGTAAAAAGAAAAGCAAATATTGTTTAAAATGAATTTAAACAATCTAATTTTTCTTTTTTCCTTTTTCCTAATTGCAGGCTGTGAAAGGTACAAGAACTAATCTCTGACAGGAAAAATATTTTGCAGCAAAAAATGGTGATAGCATCTTTGAATGCCATTTTAGGACACATCAAATTAGAATGCCAGGCAATTGTATATAAGTTGAATCAAGAACGTTATGATGACGTAGATTATTGGTGGATTTTATAACCCTCATCGCTAGTTTTGGTTACAGTTGTTGCCTTGCGTAAAACCACATCACATTGTAACCACAACTCGGTAGAAGTTCAATTTCTTCACTATTAACACACTAGTGAAGATTTGTGGCAGTTACTTAATGTTATAGAACTGATAGTTCTTGATATCCTTGTCTCGTCATTTTTCCTGTTTCTCATAAATCAGTTTTGGAGTGCATTTATAGCATGTTTAGTGCGATAGTTGTTGACTAGATGAAAGTATAAGGTCAAGTCTTGTACAGTGATGTCTGATAATGCTTAGTACAGACGTACTGTTTAATAAACATGCTCTTTTGTCATTTTTAAGGTAAGCTGTAGTAAATGATTTTCTTATTCTCTTTTTAATGGTGAGATATTGTTACATAGAGAGCTTAAATTTAGTTTTTTAGCTGTAAATTAAGTAATGTAAATTGGAAACACTGCGCTGCATATATGTTATCTTTGGCCTGGAAAAAGATTCATTTTTATGTTCTTTAGTTGTAAAACTTTTCTATATCGACCAGTCATAATCTTAAATCGACTAACTGGCAAGATATTTTTTGTTATTTTTTTTTTATTCTGAAACTCAAAAGATTACTTTTATTGAGGGTTCATTTAGCGTATCTTTTGCTTCTTGTAGAAGAATTTCATGAGAAAGTTATTTTAAATTTTGTTTGAAAACTAAATTTTAAAAGAGCTTTTATTTTGTAATTTTTTTTAGAGGAAGTCCCATTAAACCAATTTCTTTTATGAGTTACTAGTGAGATGTACTTGCAATGTACGTGCCATATTGTAGTTGGCTATTTAATAGCGTATAGTAGTGTTGGTTATTTTTAGGACATCATTAATCAAACCTTATTGAATAATTCTAATAATTGAAAAGTAAAAGACAAGTTTTTATGCAATAATTTGATCAATTTTATTGAAACCAATGGACGCAAATTGTTTATATAATAAGAAAGAGATTGTTGTTCACAAGGACGATAAATGAGATACAAGAATTTTGTTTCCACAACTTTAAAAAGATGGAGCTATGATGGAGGAACTAGTATAAAAAAAAATCTATTAATGCTTCACAAAGAAATCTTAATTAATATGCTAAAACAAATCACAAAAAAATATTCTAAGCAAACAAAGGATGATTTATACATTTCAAAACCTGAATTTGATACACTACCTAGTTAAGTTATAAGCTAAAGCATCATGAAACTTGTTATACATTCTTACTAAGCTCAAGCTTCATGGAAGAGTTTTCATACAAAAGTAATGATTCAAAATAAAACAAAGTTACAAGTCAAAAGGATCAAGAAGTTTTTGTGATCAGTGTTAAAAAATAAAATAAAGTTCGAAGGTGGCTGTAGCAGAATCATTTAGATGGAGCTGGCAAAACGAGAAAATCTAACTTTTAGGTTGTAGCATTGATGTTGTCTTCAAATAAATATGAAGATGATTAGTCGGGTTTTCCTTTCGTTGTGACTTGATTATCTTCAGAGCTAGAGGTGGCAAGCTTTTTCTCAGCCTTTATGTTGGAAAGTACTGGCTCATTCGAAGCTTGGAACAATGTTCATTTTGCAGATGGTGGTGACATTTCGTATTTGTCACAACTCTTGTTTACCTCATGAAAGCACAAAAAACCTTTGTCTTTCTCATTTGATTGTTCTATTTTATGAGTAATAGTAGGGAATGCATTGAGGACACATATAATTTCGTACTTGTACTGAGTTGTGTTTGGCTCCAATTATGTGATCTTGACATAAAAAATGTGTTCTTCTTCAGGATCCATTTGATCAAATTCATTAATGTTTGGATCAATTCCCTGATGAAATTGAGGATGCACAATTACTATTTATATGTATGAGTGGTTAAAGGTGAAGGAGTTATCGCGTGATACATGCACTTACTGATTTAGAATGCTTTATTAAACTCTCAGCACTATACTTTAATAGTGTCTCAATAGGGTTGCCAATTGCACTGCATTTATGATTCCACTCGCATCTTTTAATTGTAAATTGGCATTTGTCCTATGATAATGGAGATTGAGTTAATTATCATTAAGAAGAAAGATTGAAATAGAAGATGACATTACAAGTTTAACAAGACATCTTTATAAGTGTTACATATTGGAAAGGAATGTAGTGAGCTGTGAGTGTTACATAGGGACAACTTTTACGGTAGGATATTTGTAGTAAATACATGGGAAAGTCTCACCAAAATCTGTATGGCTGACCTTGTTGCAATTGCTACAAGACATGTACGAGAGGGTTTGATTCGTTGCTTTAGCCTTTATTCAGAAGTATTGACGCTGTGTGAACAGTCAATTTTAACATAAGGAAATAGCAAACTGCATCTATGTATGATAGAAGAAATATGCATTATTTTCATAATGAAGTCAAACAAGTTACCACTAGTAGCTAGCCTTTTATATTGTGTATCTACGTGAATTTCTTGTGGTTTGGAGGAGATAATTTTGTTAGCGTGACCGTAAGACATGGTTTCTCCAGTATGATTTCATTCACTCCCTCATCATGTGCTTTGACCCTTGCATTGCACGATTCGATTATTAAAAAGTTAAATATAAGGAAAATAATCACAGGTTGATACATGATTGAAGTAGGAAGAAGAAAACAAAAGTGGAGTTTTAATAAATGAAAGGTGATGATGCTATACATTTGATTTAAATTATAGTATAAGATTTCTATATTGTACAAGTATTTTGTACTTACAATGCTCGAAACTCCGTAACTTGGTCGAACGTAGCATTTATAAAGAAGGTGCTATTTATTTTGGTCGACAATGTGAGGCCTGCATTAAAGACTAAACATTAGTTGTTGCTTGTATAGATTCACATGACTTTTTATGGACAATAATAAGCTATACAATATGGTATAGAACTGTTACCGTTAAAAGATGAAACTTTCAACCGATTTGCTAAAATCACAAGTTTTTGGCAATGTTGTCTACAAGAAAAACATATTCTTTTTCGACATGGGTATCCCATATTGTTAAGATGATTGTTGGAAGCTTTTATCAATTAGTAAAATGTCTTGTACATATGTTTGGTTACCAGCTCGTGTTTGAATGAGTTGTTTTAGACGCATGTCGATAGCAATTGTAAGTATGCCGGTATAGATATTATATGTAATAACACTAGTTAAAGTGATAGTAAACATGTGTAAACACATATATGAATGTACTAAAGTTAAAAAATTAAGATATAGTTATGAAAATTTATAGAAATGATCTATTAGTTCATCAAACGAAGTGAATGTGTATGGTTGAAAAAAGGAATTCGATGTTATTCTTGTTGACTTCTTGAATTCGTGTTTTCCGGATATTGTCCACTGCACTTCACCATTTGAAGTGCTATATTTGGGTTTCGTCTCCTTAACGAGAGCAATTGAAATGATTTATGTTTTGCTCAATAGGAGCTGATTTTTGAAGACAGTATTGTTTTCCATCATACAACGTTATATGCACTTTATTTCCCTATGGTAGGCAAAAATGGAAAGGTAAGAACACTTGTTCATATAGTAATGTTTACCCTTAAAAAATTAAAGGACCATAGATTATATTGATTTATCTAAAGCTAGGGCTGGACAAAAGTCCCGAACTGAACCGAACCCGAATCAAATCGAATCGAACCAAGCAGTTCTTCATAAGTTAAATACTTGAACGAGTATCTAAATTGAGAATCGATGGGTTTGGGTCGATTTTCAGTTCTAGACCAAAAAATCGAATCTAAATAATTTTTTTTTAATTTTTTATATGGAATTAATTAAATTAATTAAATATTTTTTAAACAAATTAGCAAATTAATTAAACAAAACAACAAGTCCAACCAAATTAATTTTTTGTTAGCCCAACATTTGGACCTTATCCTTCTCCTTTATATTCAAATTTCATTTGATAAGTAGCATTATGCCAACTCCCATATAAACTCAATTCTTTACGTAGGCTGTTTGAAGCAAAAGAATTATTGATATGGATCACCGATATTTTAATATTATTCGTATCTACTTTTTGGTATTTGTATACATTAAATTNGAACGAGTATCTAAATTGAGAATCGATGGGTTTGGGTCGATTTTCAGTTCTAGACCAAAAAATCGAATCTAAATAAATTTTTTTTAATTTTTTATATGGAATTAATTAAATTAATTAAATATTTTTTAAACAAATTAGCAAATTAATTAAACAAAACAACAAGTCCAACCAAATTAATTTTTTGTTAGCCCAACATTTGGACCTTATCCTTCTCCTTTATATTCAAATTTCATTTGATAAGTAGCATTATGCCAACTCCCATATAAACTCAATTCTTTACGTAGGCTGTTTGAAGCAAAAGAATTATTGATATGGATCACCGATATTTTAATATTATTCGTATCTACTTTTTGGTATTTGTATACATTAAATTAATTTTATTGGACAGCTTGTTATTTATATGTTTTTAGATTAAGCTACGTTAATTTGTAAAAATTACAAATGAACATGTCATTAGTTGTATTAATGTAATGTTGTTGTAAATGTTTAAAAAATTAATTATAGTACGAAACCAAACAAAACTTAACCCTAACGGTTCCATAATTATATTTGGCTCCGACAGTTTCATTTATTAAATACCCGAAAATTTGAGTCGGTTCGATTCTGAAGAGAATCGAACCGACTCATATCCAATCCTATCTAAAGCTATTTACCGCGAAGTCCATTAGCAGCATGTTCTGATATCTACTATTAATGTGTTTTTCTTCCTTTAGGGTTAATTCTCTGCAACTATTATCTTAGCTTGCCAGTTCTTTTGATTTGGACTGATTCTGGTATTAACTTATTGTTGCCTGTCATTTGTCAAGTCTAGAAGAAAGAATAAAATATTAAATAGAGATATTGAAAAAACACTGAATGAACTAATGTGTATAAGATATGCATATTTATTTACTCACCTGAGAAAATGAAGTGGTTTATGGCCCATTTTTTCTTTCAAGTGAGGAAGCAGAAATATGTTTTTTTTGTTGTTTTAACTATGTTTTGAGGTCTGTAAAGAACATAGATGGGCATATATAGATGTGTATTGCTTTTTTATCTCTCGAGAAGCAATATTTAGCGTGATGCTGTTATAGGGGGAAGCTTAAGGAAAAGAGAAGTGCTACATCACCCGAAAACGGTTAGTAGTCATGAATTAAAATTTGACATTTCAGC